>JAECUM010023149.1:0-32701 GCA_016617855.1 Megalonaias nervosa | reverse complement strand
GTCAGAATATTGGCAATATATTTGCTTTACGAGTCAGAGTGTAAATCTCGGGTGATTAAGCTGGTTTGATGTAACTCATTTGTAATCTAATTCAACACTGTTTAGTTTATATTCTGACTGCTTTCTTTTATAAAATGCAAAAATGCTGGGTAAACAAATGAATTTTCAAACATAAATTTTTACGTTTACTAAAAAGTATTTAGTAGCAAGAATTCTTGTTGTGAAAACCCCTGGTCAATATGACTTTCCATTTAGGAGGTAAAACAGCAAGATTTTCATGACATTTGTCATGGAGGCAATCATGGATTTCAGATTGGCACTAATTTTCGTTGTTGAAAAAACTAGACACAATAAGAATTCTTCTCATGAAAACACCTCATTCACTGGACCTTAAATTCAAGATGAGTTGCAATAATCAGATTTTCAAGGTGACTGCCATGGGCATATTGAATGTTATTTATCCTGGCTCTATGTTTACTTAGGTCCAACTAGGCATAAGAAGTCTTTTAGTGAAAAATGCATATTTATATACGACAATTTATTCAGGATAATAACTATAACAAGATTTTTAATACCACAACTGTGGCGGCCATACTGGATTTTAAAGAAGCACTATTTTAATTTCAAATAATTCGACCTTTGGAATAATATGTAAATTTGTATGGCAATCCTAAAATTATTTTAGAAGAAGTAGTGAAAACAAGCTTGTACTAATGGGCACAACAGATTAACAAAAGATCACCAGCAGAGTTAAATGCAAAGGCTGTGTCTCCAGTGACCATCACATTTGAAAAATAAAGTATATAGAACACATTAAATATAGGACACTGTGGCTTACTCACAATTTAAGTATCATGTTAATACCGGATATATTTCATTGTGTGGTACTAAAAGATATGATATTGTAATGAGTGGCGTAGTCTAGAGTTACAATATATAGTTTTTTGTACAACAAGATGAAGTATATCTGGTATCAAAGGCAGGAAAAGAAAATTTTCTTAATATTATATTCTTAATATTATATTCTTAATATTATATTCTTAATATTATATACTTAATATTATATTCTTAATATTATATACTTAATATTATATTCTTAATATTATATTCTTAATATTATATACTTAATATTATATTCGTAATATTATATTCTTAATATTATATTCTTAATATTATATACTTAATATTATATACTTAATATTATATTCTTAATATTATATTCTTAATATTATATACTTAATATTTATACTTAATATTATATTCTTAATATTATATACTTAATATTATATTCTTAATATTATATACTTAATATTATATACTTAATATTATATTCGCAATATTATATACTTAATATTATATACTTAATATTATATGCGCAATATTATATTCGTAATATTATATTCTTAATATTAGATTCGTAATATTAGATTCGTAATATTATATTCTTATATTATATTCGTAATATTATATTCTTAATATTATATTCTTAATATTATATACTTAATATTATATTCTTAATATTATATTCTTAATATTATATACTTAATATTATATTCTTAATATTATATACTTAATATTATATTCTTAATATTATATTCTTAATATTATATACTTAATATTATATTCGTAATATTATATTCGTAATATTATATTCGTAATATTATATTCTTAATATTAGATTCGTAATATTATATTCTTATATTATATTCGTAATATTATATTCTTAATATTATATTCTTAATATTATATTCTTAATATTATATACTTAATATTATATTCTTAATATTATATTCTTAATATTATATTCTTAATATTATATTCTTAATATTATATACTTAATATTATATTCTTAATATTATATTCTTAATATTATATACCAAATATTATATACCAAACTTGCTCCAGAGTTGAAGTTTATAAGATTAAACTCACTCTGCAGCACAACACGCTCACCTCCACCCATTTTTGTAAATTCACCTCACTATCATAGACTGATCATATAAACATACACAACTTAAGAAAGTGGTAGGATTGAATTGACCTAATCTTTCACAGTAAATTACCTTTTTGTCATTTTGTAAACTATTTAACCCTATCTGAAAACAATGCAAGTCTGATTTGACAATGCATCACAGTGGAATTTTGTCATTTTTGTCAAGGAAGTAAGAGGAAATAACCTCAAAGAAAAGCCAATGGTGTCTGGTCAAATTAATTTCTTTATCAAAGATTAATTTTCAAGCCTGAAATGTAAGGCAGTTTCTATTTTATATCTTCTAGCTGACAAAGTACTCTTTTTTGTTATTGCAGGTACAACTTTTTTAGGCACACACAATCAAGCGTCACATGGCATGATGGGAAACCTGATATTTTTACATGTAAAAATATAAAGATACATTTTTCACATGTGAAAATATAGGACTGGAAAAAATGAAAATTGTTTCACCAATAAGTCTCCATATTTCATACATAGCTATATAATAATTACTGGGTATTAAACATGTATATAATAATTACTGGTATTACTTAAACATGTATATAATAATTACTGGGTATTACTTAAACATGTTTAGACAAAGATGAAGGCTATTGTAAAAGGAAAAATATGTCTCTGAACATTGGACTATAACACAAAAATTAACTGAAGATGAATCTGAAAAACAGATCACATTGATTGCTCATCAAATTACTTATACAGAAGCATCTTCTAAGCAATTCAGGACTCCAGCATTAACAGTAATGGAGTTGCACCAACTGAAGCAAAATGCATGTCCTCTGTGTCCATGTAAGCACACATTTGCTGGTATTTTGCATGTATGCAATGTTCCCAAAACTCCAATGATGTACCTTAGTCTGCCTTGTTGGGGCAATGGGGAACTGGTGTGGCAAGGAAATAATCACAGCTTACATCCTCAGGGGAATATTGTCTACTCACCATGTAACATGGCTGACTTTGAATCACTGGTAGAAATCTTCATGGAATCTACAAACATAGCTGGTGTAAGTCTGGGGATATCCATCTCATTTAAGCTGCACACAGGTAAAAACTAAAAACAGCAAGAAAGAGTCAAAACAGAAATGAAGATATAGTTTCTCACTGCTTATATAATAACAATCTGGGACACTGTAGATAGCGAAGCTTGCTTAAAATACAAATGCTTAAGAAAGGTGGACCTAAGCACGGTGTGTGGGGGGGTAGGTAGCATGCTATATATTGGATTTAATAGCACATCAACAGTGACAAGTATAATTAGATATCCCAAAAAGTCATAAAAAACAAAGATATGGCAAAATCAAAGTATTGATAATACTGATGACTTGTAGGGCTTTACTGATACAATGTCACATAATATCAGTTGCATAAATAAAGGAAATGTTACTATTCATGGTCCTTTTGACAGACTGTCATAAATAATGTACATGTTACTATTCATGGTCCTTTTCACAATCATACAGATTATATTAAATAATGGACATGTTACTATTCATGGTCCATTTTACTATAATGCAGACTATCATAAAATATCTAAATTGTCTTTTCTTTATAAATCACAAGAGAATTTATGTTAACATTCGAAACTTTAACTAAAAAATTATCATAATTTCTTTTTAAAATTAATTTATACTATTCTGTCAGGTATTTCAATCAATGAAACAAAATCCAGGAAAGATGTATATTATTATGGTTAATCATTTACCTAAATTTTTGTTCCTTCCCTTGACATATAAACTGATATAAAATGCCAGAAAATCTATACATTTTTTTAAACGTATTTATTACAGTATTAATAGCACAAAATGAGAACAAACACTATGCCATAAGCATGGAGAAATCACTCCAAGGCAATAAGGTTAAAATCCTTGAAATGCAGTGTCAAGCTTCTGATTTAAATCATGCCATCTTAAAAAGTCCAAGACTTTCTCAGCTGGAATATCACCATCATGTCACACATTCCCAGACAAAAATGTTTTCACCATTAGTCACCTCTTAAGACCTGTAGAGTGTGCATTGACCTTTTGACCCCAATTTGAATAATATCAGTGAGATATACATATACATGGTCCCTCTTACCATCATAAACATACTGCGATAAATAATCTTTCTAGTCTCTAAATTTTCTGTTCTTTACACATCATCAGAGAATTTATATTAATGTTGAAACTTTATATGAGAAATAACTATGATTTCCTTTGCCTTTCAAAAGCAATTTATGCTACTGTTTTAGTTATTAACATTAGAGGACCAAAATCCACAAAATATCTACCACCATGGTTAATCATGTACCTAAATTCATGTTCCCTTCTTAGACAAATATTGCCATGACTAGCCACAGGATCTTTAATTTGTTACTAATTTCAACAAGAACTTTCAATTTGTTACAAGTATTAGTAACGTAAACTATATTTGGTAAAAGACAATGAACGCTGTGCCATAAGAATGGAAAAATCCCTACAAGCAAAAACATGGGTAAAAATCCTTAAAATACAAAAACCAACTTCCGACACTCTTTTCAAAAGTCCAAGACCATTACTGTTGGAACATCATCACAGGATAAACCCAAAGGCAAAATTGTTGGCTCCATTAAACTGCCACTTATTACCATAAGTGTTAGTCATCCACAAAGCTTGGTCAAAGCACTAACTCAATAACAAAATTTATTTTGCAAAACTTAATTTTCTTTGAGTCACAATGACCCTGACCTTTGAAATTGTTACCACAGTAGGCCTCTTCCATATCTTAAATACAAGCCCTCCAGAGATACTACCTAAGGTACTAAAGCTATGATGCAAAAACCATTTTTCTTCTTTAAAAGTTAATTTGACTACTTAATCCCACACCAACAGGCTTCTTTCTTACCAAATATACATGTCATCCACAAACTTGGCTGAAGTATATCATCACTATGTGAAATTATAGCACGGAAACCATTTTTCTTTCAGTCTGTGAGCTTGACCTCTGACCTTCAGATAACAAAGTTAATGGAGTTCTTCCCACCCCATGTGAAATGTTCAGTCTAGATCTATGATGTACAACTCATGACACTGTGCTAAAACAAACCTTTGACCTTCTGAACCTAAAATAAACAGGTTTTTTCCTTACCCAAAATGCAAGCTATACACAAAGTAAGTCCACATACGTGATGCAGACCTAATGTTATTGTGCAGAATCCATTTGCCTTCTTTCAGCCAGTGATCTTGACCTTTCACCTTTTGACCCAAACTTTGATAGGCATCTGCCCAAGTACAAGATAACAACCATGTTTGGTCCAGGTATGTGTTATAGAATTAATATTATTGTGTCGAAACCATTTGTTTTCTTCAGTCAGTGACCTTGTCTTTTGAACTTTTCACCCCAAAATCAATGGGCTTTTTCCTCACCCCAAGTGCAAGGAATCCACACAGACTGGTAATCATTGACATGAAAAACTCAAGATTTTGTGTGAAATAATTTTTCTTCTTGCAATCAAAGTGAACTTAACCTTTGTTTTCTTGAGTCCAAAATCAACAGAGTTCTTCCTTACCCGAAGTACAGGGACCCCAGATTGCCAAGTAGTCTAAGGCACTTCATGTATGTAAAGTGTTAAGATGTATATGCAAGCAATCTAAACTGGTTGTACATTTTATGTAGATCAATGAATAAAAATATCTTACCATTATTTGTTTGAGAGCACAAATATCTTGACTGAAGGAAAACTGCCTCTTCAGCATATCAACAACACTTTGGACCTCTGAAAGTTCCTGAAATGGCTATGTATATTTAATTTGCATTGTTTATTAGTTAATTTTTTTAAATTTTTTTTAATTTCATGCTTTTGATAATTTAACATTGTATGTTGGGCCGACCTTGTCCAAAATCAGTGACAATTCTGCAAACAACTTTTTTTCTCTGAGTGCAGATCATTATCTTAAACGTAGTCAAGGACATTGTATTTTTTCTATAGCTAGACTATGTGATGATTGTCTTATGTTTTATTGTGATTTTGCTGATGGAATTCTAATTATAACTGAGATCGTTCTAGAACAATGTACTTTTGACCTTTATCTGGGGTCTCATTTTAGATCTAAGTTTAAAATATAAATCTTGTTTATTTCAAAATTTAAGATCTTAGCAGAATCAATTGTATTATTGTTGTGTCCAGAAATTCATTTTGGCTGTGATTTATTTATTCAATTTACTTAATTCATGTGATTCTTTTCTGGAAATACAAAGTGTTCTACATAAATAACATTCTTGGAAATAAAGACTTTAACTTAAAATGAAATTTCAAATAAGGGTTTCATTCTTGGATTGTATTACTGTGATCCAACAAAAGACTTAGCACATCAGCATTATATAGGCCACCACAGGCACATCGATACTATCAGCACTGATTTGGATTTCCACTAAAGTTTATTCAGAACTGTAATTATTAGGATTTGTGTCTGAATGTATAGGATTGATGGGATTTAATTCACAATACTGTACGTTCGTTTTTTTTTTTTTACATTTTCGTTTGTATTCAAGAGAAATAAATTATACATTGAATTTTACTAGGCTTGTTGCTTCTCGCTCTTTCCTATTACTTATTTTAAGACCACAGAGTCCTAATATGGTCAAAACTTAATTGCAGTCAAATGTGCTTTAAAGGTTACCTCCATGATAATAGCACCTGTCTTCACATCTACCTTCTCCCAGATTCAAATAAAGTAACTATCGATTCAGTTATTTTCCCAGCATTTTGATTCCAAATGGTACACTGTCAGTCTATCATTGGCAATAAAGTATTTTTGTGAGGCAGGATGAAAAAGCTGGAGGGGACATTTATATACGAGACACCATACAGTATGTTTGTTGCAACACAAGTTTGTGCTAAATAACTTTCAATGACAAAAGTAAAACTTACTGCACAGTTGAAATGATAAATGCATTATCAAAATGGCATAAAGCCAGATCCATCAGAACTGCATGTGTATCACAGAAATTACTACCAAATACTGAAACTATATGACAACCAGCATACAAAGTGCATTAGGCTAAATGCTTGATCCCAATAAAATAACTTCAAGCAACTCAGTGCTCAACTGCAATATGTCACTAAATAAGTGCTTGATTTTGTCTTTTGATATAGAAATCAAGCACTGACATAATCAGACTGAGTTATTACTATTAATGATGGCCACACGGTACTAACAATATAGAAAAATGGGAACCAGTCTGGAAATGGGTGAACCTAAAATAGAGTATATATGGGTTTGGCTGGCAAAGATTGGTTGATTTTGAAAGAAAGAATTTAGTTAAAAGAATCATTTGAGAACTTATCCTCGTTGTAACTGAAAAAATATACACATTGTTTTAGCGATAGTATTTCAGTCCCTTAGCAGTCTTGAGTTTGGAACACTCATTACTAAAATTAGCACCTGACTCTTTGGTGCAAAACTGAAAGCACATTTCAAACACATGTAGGTTCAGAAAATGCCATGGCTCATATCCATTTCTCTACACAGAAGCTGTCATCCAGGTTTCGTCTATACTGATAAATATAGGTTTGATGATGAGCACTTAGAAATAAGTGATTGAATTTTTAATATCATGGTGTTTGCATAGGTTTACTATGGGAACTGAATTAGTACCATGAGTCCTGAAAGCAACAGTTTCTTTTGGTTCATGACAATGTACGCAAGTTTCATGTACTTGTTCATTTTTAAGGGGAAAATTCATTAAGTTCATCAAGGATTCACGGATTAGACCTGGAGAAAATACTGTAAACTGTGGACATGTACAACTTCCTCCAGGCTGTGAGCCAGGCAGCAAATTTTAAATGCACCTATATGATGTAAAAGCAATCAGTTAAAAACCAATTTGTGGCCTAAATGCAGCCATAGATTGTACACACCTGTGACACATCATAGCTATCCATCTATCCATCAACATGTTATCCTTGTAACCTTAACTCCCTCTATGTCTGAATAAGTGAGAGTGATCATATCTTATATGAAGTTTTAGATGGAAGAGTAGACGACAATGAAGGTTTTGTACCCCAGATACAGCCACCAGGAAAGGAGGGGTTGGGGCCAGAGGTCACATTTTCACAGGTAACATGGTCTGTTCTTTTCAATCCAAGCTCAATCTACACTGATTGGTTGAGAAAAGGCAATGACATTTCGTGTTTCAGAAGGATAAGCAGATGGCACAAGAACTGAATCCTGAATGTGGTTGGGGGAATGGAGATTTAATTCAAAGAGATGGGAATATGCAAAAAAGATGCATATATTTGTGATAACTTCCAACAAAATTTTTTCTACCTTCCTTATGAGGGCTGTTTCAGATGTGTTTGACTTCTGGACTTTAAACCAGTTATTTTTCAAATCACCAGATAAAGAGATATGCAAACAGATACAAACTTGTAAAAAAATTGTTTCAACCGCTGCAATGAATCACCAAGAAACAATAATTTATTGTAAAAAAATTTGAATCACATGAAACACAGTAATTTATTATATTTCTATAAAATTTAAATGTTTTCTTTTCAATTCTTATCTTCAGATTTTAGCTCTTTAACAAAGCAGAAACGCATACCCTAGGTTACAATCAAAGATTTGTCCTCATGATATATTCTGGTGTAACAGGTTCTGACTTGATTATAAGAAACATAAAGGTCTGAAAGAAACTACGGTACCTCAGTTCTAAAAACAGGTGAAAATAGTTCAAATGTTCATCACACACAAGTAGAAGTTTCGGAATACATATGTTGTATAGCTGGAAAAAATATAAAGATATTCTCAAAGAATAATAATAACTGCAGAAAAAATGTGGGCTACCTTAAACAATGAGATGTACATACAATACTGACTCAAACAGCTAGGTGAAGCAAAGAGAGGTTACTCTCCAATGCAAATATTTTATTATGCAGGTATTCTATACCTACCTCTATGGATTTGTTCCAGTCTGACTGAAATCTTCTGTCAGGAAAATCATCCTCCAGTTTTAGAAGCTGTTTGAAAAACATAACATAATCCTCAAATGTCATGTTACTGAATAGGTAGATCTGCCGATGAGAGAATCGTGACTTAACACGCTTCTCCAACAACTCGAGCACATCCTGAAAATAGCACATTATCAGTGAGATTAACCTTGTTTCTGGCAATAGGCTTTAACAATTTTTAAAAAAATCTTTTAAAAAATCATGTTTGATTAAAATATCTTACATATTATTGTCGCTTAATAAATATGAGACCTCAGTGGTTTCTGGTTCATACCTCCATCTCATTATATACAGCCTAATCCACAACCTCCACTCCTTCAATCATTAACCACTGGTTATAACCAAAACTGCAAATGTATATTGCCTTCTGCTGAGATGCTAACCTGAAATGGGCTGACATCCTAAACAAGAAATATTGTGTACAGTAAAAACTGCCTTGAATGATCACAACTTTGGGTGGTCTTTCAAGATATCCTATGCAAGGAATATTGTGTACAGTAAAAACTGTCTTGAAAGATCACTGGTTTAGGTGGTCTTTCAAGACAAAATTTATTGTATTTTCTGTTACTTAAGAATAAGTGATTCTTGTATTTTCTGTCACTTAAGAATAACTGATTCTGAATTGTTGCAGTAAGAAACTTTTCAAAGAGGTATGTTTATACAGCTAAGGGTCCAAGATATCTAAACTCACTTAAAATGTGAATGTTGGTGGGCATTTTCTAGATCCAATATTAGCTGAATATATGTCAAGTAAAAGTTATTTCAAACAAAAGTAAGGAAAAAACGTAGTCATTAATTTCCCATCAAATAATAGCTGAATGTATATTAAAAGCTAATCCAAATTCCATAGATGAATTCATTGTCCTCCGAGTCAAGCTGATAGGTGGTCTCCTACAGTATATAGGTAGAGGATCACCTAGGGCAATGAAAACCTAATCTGTGCATGCATCCATGAGTACCACTGACATGAACTCATCAGGCCTCAAGCCAGGCAGACAGGTTGTCTCCAACAGATTACAGGAAGAGAGATCATCATGGACATTGCAAACCCAATCAGTGCCTACATCACCAATTTTCATCAACAATCTCTGACTGATATTTAAATGAATTTCTCCTGTATATTTCATTAATTAAGCTGAAATTCAGTAAAGTTATTCTCAATAAAATTATCTACATAACAGCGTACATTTTTTCAAAATGCAGAAACAAAAAGCTCCTGCCGAAAGGTAAAAATGTTATCAACTTTCAGAGTTTCTAACACTGGTTCTCATCATAAATAACCCATTAATCCATAAAAATCTCCAAGAAATTTATTGTGAATTCCCACAGAATAAAATGTCAACACAAATAATCATATATGCTGAGAGTGGGGTGGAAAAATCTTAATTCATTTTCATTTGGGTCTAAATTCATTGTCAGTCTCATGCTGACTTAGTTCCTGTCATTTTATGATTCATCAATCCCCCCATTACATTTTTGTTTCCTTCTCTTTCTTCACTATCATTCACATCACTCCACTTCTCTTCCATAAATGCTTCATGGTCTATCGACGTAAATTCCAAGAAAACTCCAATCAAAATGTATCAGTCAATTTCTCTTCCTGTCAGCTAAATTTCCTTGTTTACGATAATTTTTATTTTCAAATAACTCTCCATTATGGTACGACAGAAATGAGAGTTTCTTTTCTTTGTTGTCCAAAGCTTCCTTTGTATGTGTAAGCTAAAATTTTATTGGTTCAATTGCATGCATAAAGAGCATATAGTGGAAAATAAACCAAAGGTGTGTGTTGTATTAACTCTTTGTTTGGCATAAATGTCTACACTAATAAAACCGCTCACATACATGGTCAACCATATGTAAGTATGATCAGTTACCATGGCAGCTGGGAATAACTAGATAAAGATCATAAAATCCTCTTACAAATACACAAAGTAAGTTTATGTTAGTAAGTGAAGTTTTTCAGCTTGGCATTATTACTGACAACACATTTTCCATGACCAATAAAAGACATGGCAGCATTATGGTATGCGTATTGTGATGTTTGGATTTTTAATGTAGCTTTAACAATTTTAGTCACATTGCAATGATGTCAGCAGTGTGGCAGTTTAAAGTGATGTCTAGCACTGGGGCATCAGGCCGCAGACATGTAGCATCATGTCCCACCCAGTCATATTATCTCGACACCAGGCCGAACAGTCCTAATACTATCCACTCAATGCTGATCTATTGCTAGTCATAAATGACTCAAGACTTCAAAAGATCTCAAATACTTTTTACTGACTTTATCATCTTCTATTACCTATCTTTAATGATGCTATCATTTTCTATTACCTATCATTAATGATGCTATTATTTCCTATTACGTACAATTATTAACTTTATGATTTCTACTATTCATCATCTTCATCATCATCATCAACAATCCCTTAACCCAAGAGGTTCTTGGGGCATCACAGCTGACTTTAAAACCAATTCTCTCCATTTTTCCCTGTTTTCTACTGCCCTTTGGGAATCTACAAACCCATGCCTGTCCACTCCTTAATATTGTCTTCCCACCTCTTTTTCTTCTTCTGCACCCTCGCACTGTGCCTTGCAAGATTGTTTTAGCCAGTCCAGATGATCTTGAGACATGACCATACCACTTCAGTTTGCGCTTTTTTTTACAGTGGTCAAGAGGTCTTCATAGGATCGGATGGTTCGTTGGATCCTGTTGTGGACTTCTTCATTGGTTACATGGTCAATGTATGAGATGCCCAAGATCTTGCGGTAGCATCTCATTTTGAAGGTTTGAATCCTTCTTTGTAGATCTGATGTGAGCGTCCATGTTTCACAAGCATACAGAAAGATGGATATAACAATCGAGCGCATCAGCCTTATTTTGGAACTAAAAGCAATGTTGGTATCTTTCCATATTGGTCTTAACCTTGCTACTGCTGCTGTTGTCTGAACAATCCTGCAAAGTAATTCTGTTTTGAAGCCCTCATCTGTGATAATTGATCCCAAATACTTGAAGCCTGTGACTCTTTCCAGCTTCTGTCCACTGACCTTTATTTCTGCACTGATGCCATTGGTGTCATTTGTCATCAGTTTGTTTTTTTCGGTGCTAATCTCCATACCATATGTTGTTGAGGTTGTGTCAAGGCACTCAACCAAGTCAGCCAGTTCTTTTTCATCTCCTGCTAAACCATCAATATCATCTGTGAAGCAAAGGTTGGTGATTGTTCTTACTCCGATGCTGACAGTGCCCTTGTGGTCATGCAATGCATCCTCCATGATCCTTTCCAGGAAAATGCTAAAGAGTGTAAGTGACAGTATACATCCCTGTCTGACTCCAAACTGTTCTTCGAAACCAATCTCCTCTGCTGCCATTGATGAGGACAGCAATGGTGGCTTTATCATAGAGGTGCTCAACAACCTGCACCAGGTTTGAGCTGATGTTGTAGTTCCTCATAGTTGCCCATAAGACTGCATGCCATACCCTATCAAAGGCCTTTTTGAAATCTATAGAGACGTGGTACAGATTCTGCTGATGCTGAAGGTATTTCTTGCAAAGGAGTCTGAGATTGAAGATTTGTCCTGTGTTGCTCCTTCCTGCTCAGATGCCTGCCTGCTCTTCAGCAATAATTTTCTCTTCTTGAGGCTTTAGTCAGTTGAGAATTATCTTCAGCATGACTTTGCTTGGGTGACTGATCAAACTGATGGGTTTGTAGTTTTTTGGCATAGCTGTAGGTTTCCTTTCTTGGGGAGCACAATGATCAAGGATTGAGTCCATGTGGTGGGCCATTCTCCTGTCTGCCATATCTTGTTGCAGATTGTTGTTAGGACTGTGACTCTCTCTTCTCCTCCTGCTTGAATGAGCTCTGCTGGTATGTTGTCAATGCCAGCTGCCTTTCCTTTCTTTAGTGACCTAACTACAATTTCTATATGCAAAAATTAAAACTGTGTCAGCATTTTTCTTAGTTTGTTTTAAGAAAGAAAAAATGCAACCATATCAGTGACATCCTGTTTCCCAAAGAGCAATTCAATATGCTTAAATAGAAAGGGGCATGACACTATTTTGCAGCGAGCAGCAAGTTTACAAATCCTGTATGTAATAATCACATTATTTTTGCAGTGAGCTGTGAGTTTACAAATCTCTTATGTAATAATGTTTACAAATATCTTATGTAATAATCACACCATCTTGCAGTGAACAGTGAGTTTACAAACCCCTTATGTAATAATCACATCATTTTGCAGTGAGCAGTGAATTTACAAATCCCATATGTAATAATCACATCATTTTGCAGTGAACAGTGAGTTTACAAATCTCATATGTAATAATCCCATTATTTTGCAGTAAGTTTACAAATTCATAAAGTAATAATCATCATTTTGCAATAGGCAGTGAGATAACAGATCCCATATGTAATAATCACACCATTTTGATGACATTCTAACATAACAACCACATCATTTTCAACTGCACAGTGAGTACCGATTTTACAAAACCCCTAATGTAATAATCACATTGTTTTGTTAATGTTCTGAGGTAGTAATCACATAATTTTTAGCTGCACAGTAAGCAAGATTTTACCTATCACTAATGTTACAGAGACAAAATAAGCTCTGGTCCCTAACCTACCAACCCATCTGAAAGTGTGTTAAATTTGGAGATGTGTTAGGATAAAAACTTACTCAAACTTACCAAGTAACACATTATTCCCACAACACAAATTGTAACTCATCTGAAAGTGTGTTACATTTGTAGATGTATTACGAGAAAAACTTACACAAACTTACCAAGTGACATGCTATTCCCACAACACAAACTGTGACTCTTTTGAGTCACATTTGTAAATGGGCAGTGTTTTATCTACTCATGCATCATGCATCAAATACTCAGAATTTTCCGATTTGACACACAAACGTCGACGACGGTACGTAAATTGATGCACCCCAATGTTATGTTTTGCTAACACAAAACAAAGGTTTGGTCTAAAAAGTGTCGCTGGTACGTAAATTGACACACCCAATGTTGTTTTGCTGATTAACACAAAATAAAGGTTTGGTCTAACTACTTCACTGGCTAGATTACAACTCGCTCAAACAGAAAACACGCGCACATCAGTTTCTTATGCTGATGTTATCATAATACTTAGGGTTGCAACTGAGTGTGGAGCCTGGAGCTGACCTTATGTGACCTGTAACTAGCAACAGGATGTTAGAACCATAAATCACCACACACAAGAAAGAGGCAAAAAATAAACATGTGATTTTACTGTGATTCTCACGAGAAACTATTATTTTATGTGCATCTTTGTCGCGCAAAGAAGCAACAATATCCATTCCCTCAATTGTATGCCTTGCGTTGTTCCAAGATACTATCAGCGTTCGAATGAAAATGGCATCCAAGGTAAAAAGCTTAAAATAGATCCGAAACAAATGAAATTATCATTTGGACCTCGTTTTTACAACTGACCGTCGATAATAGTATTGTTATTGAACCAGTAAGGTAAAACGTTATTTTTGTGCAGCAATGGTTGAAAACATACAGCTGGCTATGTTTTCAAAAAAAAAGGTTAAGTCGAGTGAAGAATGTGACAGTGAAGACGCCTTTATGTTTTGCCATATATGTACAGAAGCTAAAATAAACCTTGATGACCAAATGTGCCAAAAAACAATAACTTTCAGAACAGTACACTGGGAAGGCATGCTGGGTTACCAGAACACAAACTGCTGATTGAAGGCATAGGTCTCCCTAGGATTTAAAACTAGGAGTCCAGGACTCCCATTTTGGTAAAAATAGGAGCCACACCAGCAAAAGTTGCAGTCCCCTCCCAGAAAACTATGCAAATAAGAACTATTGGTTGCCATTAAATTTAATTTTACATTATTTATAACATTGACATAGCTCTCATTTGTCCATCAGAGTGAGAATGAATTTTGTCAATCCAAGGAAGGTCTCATTCCAAGCACTAAGCTAGGCATCACAAACTTTTCTTACACTTGGCTACTGTCCCATCTGAACTTTCAGTTCTAGCAACTTAGCTCTCTTCTGAATCTCATTACAATCTTCATCAGTCTGCTGTTTAACTCCAAAATACTATCCAAATTTGTGAATGGCATTTTGTCCAAGTCTCAACATCTCTTGATTCTGAGGTCACGTTCACTGCTTATTTTGCTACACTCAGAAACGAACACAATTATGAAACCTAAAGTTGTTTACTTCATGTACTCTTATAAATGACCACAAGTACATCTCTGGGTCTTTCTGGCTCTGAATTCAAGCACTGTAAATATCAGTATATTTTCCCACACAGCTGCCAGTCAAAGCCTTGGAACTTGCCACCCAGCTAATTGCATCATGTTCTTTTGACGTACTCTTATAATGGCGACATGTACATCAGGGGGTCTTTCAGCCACTTAATTCTGTCACTGTAAATATCAGCACATTCCTCCATCCTGCCCCCAGTCAATGTCTTTGAATTTTCTGCCCAGTTATTGCATCATGTTGTTTTGATGTACTCTTATAATGACAACATGTACATTAAGGGGTCTTTCAGCCACTGAATTCTGTAATTGTAAATATCAGCACAGCTAAGTGATCCATACATTTTCTCACTAAGCAGGTGGCTGAAGCAGGACTGGCAAGTCTTGGAATTTTGCCACCCACCTATTACATGTGTACGGAGGACTCCCGCCTAAGTGATTTTCTGCGTCCCAGAAAAAAAATTGGCATCCAAATACGCGTGATCAAGTGTTTCCGAGACCTCTGGAAGGTTCACAACACCAGGCAGATTTTAATGCAGTTTTACAAACAAGGCATAGCAGCAAAAGTGCTACTTAAGTGTGTACATTGGCTGAGTGTAAAAGACACCCTTTTTTAAAATACAAATCTCTTCTTAATTTAATACATAACTTAACAGCTAAAGAAATTGATGCCATTGGCATTTTGAAGAATTCCGCCATTCAGTATGACTTGGCTACTACCTGTTCAGAGGTACTGGAAAGCCTATCAAACATTGTTGAGGACAGTCTTATACGTGACCTGCAAAATTCTTCATTTGTGACACAAATGGTATATGAAAGTACTGACATAGCCAACAATAAATGCTTTGTTATATATGCTCAGATTATTTCTGATGATATGAAACCATCAACAAGATTTTAACAAATATAGAATGTTCAGATGCTTCTGGCAAAGGAATTGCCTTTTTGGCTTTAGTCACCTTATATAACTATTATTTTTGTTGCGTATTTAAACAATATAATTATTTTTTTAAAACTACTTTAGACTGATCATCAGCTTGAACAGGACTCATAGATTTGGATTTTGACTCAGTTTTTTGCCTTGATGAGTCAGATGACTTACATGAAGCCATTTGTAGATAAAACACCGAAGGTGTCAAGACACATATTAACTTTTACTTACCAAGCGACAGGTTATTCCCACTACACAGATTGGTGCCTGAGCTGACTGGGCAATATCAAACAGGTTGTACAACAAAGTCTGATTCCTATGCTGGGCAAAGAGGTCAAACTCATCAAGTATAAACAGAATAGGCTTGCTGGACTGATTACCTAAGAAAACAAATTACTCATTTATACTAATACTTCATCTTTATAAAAAAAAAAAAACTTTCTTATAATGTCAAAGACACTGAGCTAAATTTTAGAAACTTAATACTGACACCTATGCCAACAAAATCAACAACACTGTTGGAAAAATGATACCCATGCTGCACATATGCTTTGCAGACATACTGCCAAAAAAGTTATTTTTCATGTTTTCCTTCATTACTGTAACATTTTCGATGCATGCCAGAAAAAAACATATATCATCACTAATTGTTCTATTTCACTATTTACTCCCATGAGCATTCATCAGTATTTGCGGTCTTAATCAATAATTAGTCCAAACGAGACATTCTAATCAAATGCTTCTAATTTTGATAAGTACTATAATTAAAACAAACACAAATATGGTTGTGTTCAAGGCCGATTGCTTATACAATGTTCGTTCCTGGTGATCTGTTCACCTTCAAGATCAGGTTTGTTGGATTAATACTCATAATACTTTGACAGTCGTATGTTTCAAGAGTAAAACAGTCGATGCTAGCAAAAACTCTATTAAAGGGGGTGAAGAATATGCCAACTTGTCAAGTGTTCGCTATTTCATTAATCTATAATACAACTTACAAAACTGAATTGTTTGAACAGTCCTATGAATATCATGGTCAAACCCTATCTTCAACATTAAAATGGTAAATCAGTGTCAAAACAACCAGATTATATGGGCTTAATGACAGGTTGTCTGGAAAAACAATACAGACATGGAACTGACAACATATATATATATATATATATATATATATATATATATATATATATATATATATATATACATACAATAAGGTGAAGGAACTAATGCTCTGAATGAACAGAATATCCATAGATTCTTCGTTAACAGCAGAATGTTTTAAAACCATCTCTGATATTCTTCAATGTTAACAAGATTTACAAATATGCTGCAGTATTTAATATACTGGACGTCAGATTGGCACCTTTTCACTTACATCCAAGTAGATATCATTACAGGTCTTTTGGTGAAAACCATATGTCAATATAACCATCCATTCTGGGTTAGCAAGATTTTCAAGATGGCTACTGTGGCAACTATATTATGATTAGCACAATTTTAATTTAGGACCAACTATTTCTAACATAAGCAGTCAAGTGGCAAAACTCCCATGTTTATATAGTCAGCCATTTGGGAGGAGTAGAGATAATACTTTAAGACGGCCACAATGGTGACCATAATGAGGGTCAATTTGCATCATTTTCACTTACAACCAATTAGAAACCATAAAAGCTCTTGATGACAACCCCATGACAAAATGACTTTATATTGAAAAGAGCTGAAATAATAAGATTTCCAAGATGGCAACCATGGCTGCCATATTGGATGTCATATCAACACCATCTTAATTTAGGACCATTAAGACATTATAAGATGTCTTCTGGTGAAAACCCATGTTGATGCCTCTTTTTGTTCTGGATCACTAACAAGATTTAAAAGATTGCTGCCATGGTGGCCATACTGGACATCAAATGTGCACCATTTCCATTTACAACCAATTAGACACCATATCAATATGCAAAGCACCTGGAAGAAGCAGCATTAAGAAGATTTTCCAGATGGCCACTGTGGTGGCAATATTGGAGGTCAGAACAGCACCATTTTCATTTGCAATGAAACAGCCAGCATAAGAAATCATTCAGTAAAACCTCATGCTGATATGATCATTCATTCAAGAATGATGATATCAAGATTTTCAAGATGGCCATACTCAATGTCTTGAGTTGAAACATTCTGTATTAGGATCAACAGGACATCATAAGAAATCTTTTAGTTAAAAAGAACCATATTGATACAACCACGCTGATACAACCATATTGATACAACCATACTGATACAACCATGTTGATACAACCATATTGATACAACCATTCATTTAGGAGGAGTAGCGATAAGATTCTCAAGCTGGATGTTTGAGAGGCACCAATTTATTTAAATATCAACTAGACCATGGGATTGTGTCAAGTTTCATCACACAACTTCATGTAGTTTATGAGCAGCAATAACAAACATGTGCTAACACACTGACATTAGCTCTTTTGGTCTATGCTGAGTAGTTTTAAAAATGCTTTCAATTTAAATGTGACAAGGGTGGACTCTGTAGCTCTTATCTATGTACAATGACGGAACCAGTCAGCTTGTTTAGTTTTTGCAAAAGCCCACTCTTGTGGGCTAAAAATAGTATTGCACATGCTATAATGATGTGGCAGTTTTGAAAACATGACTTACTTTTCCAAGGTTTTAAGTCTGCAATGCATTCAGTTAATTGGGTGTTTACTTCAGATGGGTCTAATATGCATTTCTGAGATGGAATAGGCTGCAAGTCAGGCACTGATCACTTGGTAATGACCTTGCAGGTGCTCTATATTAAGTTTCAGAACTAGATCCCATGAGTTGGATGTGAACAGCTGCATTTTTTCACTATAATGTACATTTTGCGACATGATTTTCATTATTAACAGTTCCCACGTGTTACTGGAATAAAAAATCCCTGACATTTTTCTGATAAAAAGCAAAATTTACCGGACCAACATTTCATACCAAACACAGGCAAACATAATTGCCATTGTTAAATGAATAAAAGAAACAGAACTGACCATATTTCTCCAATGTTAAGATACAAGGTAACCAAAAGTGTACTTGGATTGGGAAAAAAAATGAACTAATTAATTCCAAGATTATTCCTAAAACTTTGCACTGAAGAAAATTTTAAATTACGGATAAGAAAACAGCCCTAGCCAATGATATTACACAACACATCTTGCCACATTCACAACAATATTAAAATTTTGTTGACTGAGGGTAAAAAATTTTGATGCTTCTAATTTTTTAACCAACATTTTCCCAGACTAATAATTTAATTCCCTGAATTCTCTTCACTTTTTGAAATGTGAGAATTCCAGAATTTCTCCGGGCTCATGGGTGCTCCATTATTCATCAAGGAGATGGAGACAGAATTATGTCTTACACTTGATCTCATTTTACCAACTTTTGCAAGGAAATGTAGCTGTCAGTAGAACTAACTTAAGAATGACAACAGTCTTGTTCAAACAGACCTCTCACATCATTCAATGAGATCTCTGGTCAAGTTTTCCTTGGGACATTTGAACAAGGCTTTCCCAAAATTTATAAAAGTCATCTTTTTATCTGATTAGAGGAAATGATGTAATATATCACTGTGCTGATGAGATATCATTTTCCACATAAACAGGTAAAGTTTTACTGACTGATTAAGACACACCTTGTGCATCAGCATACAAAGTTTAGTTCCATTCCATTAAACCTGCAACTGGCTTAAAAGATTGCAGAAAGTATAACAAAGTAACTTTGAAGTTTTGCTTGTACAAAGTTTGATCCAATTGTCATTAACAGAGATAGCAGACCTTTGCATATTGGAGATCTCAGAGAACTACAAAAGAGCCTGGCTGAAAAAGACTACAGTAAAAATCATATTTTATTTACCTGCCAACTAATAATATCGAATGTTTTCAAAGAAATTTATGAATTCTGAATTCCTTGGGACCAAAATGACTCTTTTGAAACAATGCCAAAGATAAAAAGGCTGATGCTGTTATGCTAAGAAGACTGCCTTATAAATGCTACAAGATGGTACATGACTTGTTACAATATCATTGAGAAGAAAACAAAAGAAAAAAAAGGAAAGTCCTTTGAAAACCCTTCCTCTCCAAACAAAATAACATACACAAGACCCCAAAAAGCAGTTATGATGACATCTAGTTCTTTTGTTTTTGTATTTTAAAAAAGTAAAAATGTGAATCATACAATCCCCTTTTAATCTGAGCATAAACTTTTGCATAAAAACAACAAAAGATGCTGACCATAGCATAAGCTATATTACAAATCCAACAGTGGAATTAAATGGTACTAAAATAAAAGGAAAGTAAAAACCTGAACACTGAGGTTATATCTAGGGTGTGAACAGATGCACATATCAATCTACAGAGAGGCACAACCATGTGATCGCCATGTCAAATTTCTACCCATGTCCTATATGATCAAAACCATTGTACCAATACATTCTAATTTACAGCAAACATACTTCTTTGAAGGACTTACCTCTCTTTAATGCTTCAAGCAGAAACTGTAATGTTTCAGCAAAAGACCCCTGAAAAGGAAATGAGAGTGAAAACATACAAGTATTAGCTCTCCTCATGGGTATAACAAGAACGGAAAATAAGAAATTTGTGCATAAAACTGGACGTTTGCAAATTCTGCATGTCAAGAACAAGGGTTCAACAGAATGGAAAGTCTTGTCAGAGAAAAGAGATCTAGTTTTCTGCAGGAACTCGTAACTTATCCGTGTACAAACTTTTGACAATGTATTTATCATACATGTTTTGGGGCCTAAATTATTAAAAGAAAAAACTGTTTATAGAGAACATATATTCCCACTCCATTGCTTTGTCCATTCACCCCTAAAAATCGGTTCAAAGGATCAAGTCAGAGAGGGCTAAGAACTGACTCAGGAGGTCAATTTTAGTTGCGTACCTGAATTTATCTTTTCAAGCCAAGTAAGCATATATAGCTAGTGAGTGAGGGTCTCAAATGTTTCCAAAGCTACGAGCTAGACACTAAAATCCCAGAGAGTTGATACAGAAACAGTGGCCAATGTCAGCTGCATATATGAATCTGCCTTTTCATGATCATTAAGTATCTATATGGTAAAATGGTGGGAATCTCAACAGTTTCTACATATGCCAAGTCATAATGCGTCATACAAAAAACATCATTTTTTGCTCACCCCCCCCCATGGTTGTGTTTATAGAAACTTGATTTTCAATAAATCTTGTTTAAAAAAAGTGAGAGAGACCTTACTAACAGCATATTTTACTATATGAATAAAATGTAAAATGTGATTCTGCGACTTCCAATGACAAAGTTAAGAGTCGTGTGGGGGTGTGACTTATTTTGGAAAAATGTAGAAATGCAGCTGTGATTAGCTAAAGACGAGCCATTTGCAAAACAATGAAAAAACAGCAAATTCCTGACCTCCTGTTTGAAAAAGTATGACTCTGTTAGCACAGCAAGAAAGGGTGACATTTTACTTATTGCAAATACCCTGATGATATTAGTTATTCTGGAGCAAATGACGTGTCAATAGTCACAGAGCAATAGCACCCTCATAACAATGCACGTCTGCAGCACTCAAAAAAGTAACATGTTGAAAAAAACCAATGACAGATTAAGTCATAAGAACTGATGTGCTATTGTGCCATTTCACTGAAGTGCACAAGCTGCTATTTGTAGATGCAGATCATTTACAGACCTGTGTAAAGAAATACTCCCAAAAAGGGATATCGCAAAGAAATTTATTTATTACAAAATTCTGATTCCCCTAACAGTAATGCAGATGCAGAGAGACCATTTTCAGTTTAAGATCTCCCTAGTAGCTAGACCTACTCTCAGACTAGTTGCTGTTTTCTGGGCTTAACACCATTTCTCAATGCAAGATATGCTATATATGGCAGCCAGTGTAACTGGTTCAGGAAGCACACAGGAAAAACTCAGAACCACTGACCCATGGGAAGCTACTGGTCAGCTTCCTCACCTACCCTCACTGGCCAAGCCCAAGTCTCAAACACACTTAGACAGAGATGAGATGGCACTGATTGGTGAAGGCAAGTGCTTTGGACAACCTGGCCACCTGGGGCCCCAATATCATATGAGCATAATTATCATGAAAAAACACTGGTATTAGCTAATCTAGAATGCACTTGAGAATGAGACCAAACACAAGTATCAGCCAGAGTGCACTAAAAATGAGACCAAACGCTGGTATTAGGTAATCTAGAGCACATTACAGGATAAGACCAAACACTGGTATCAGGTAATCTAGAGTGCACTACTGTATGAGATCAAACAATGGTATTGGGTAATCTAAAGTGCACTACTGTATGAGACCAAACAATGGTATTGGGTAACCTGGAGTACACTACCGGTTGAGACCAAACACTGGAATTAGGTAATCTAATCTAGAGTGCACTACACAATGAGACCAAACACTGGCATTAGCTAATCTAGAGTACACTAGAGGATGAGACCAAACAATGGTAGTAGGTAATCTACAGTATGCAACAAGATGAGACAAAACACTGGTATTAGGTAATCTAGAGTGCACTACTGGATTAGACCAAACACTGGTATTAAGTAATCTAGAGTCCACACACTGATGAGACCAAACACTGGTATTAGCTAATCTAAAGTGCACTACAGGATCAGATATCAGCAGATGCAGGCAGCTGAGATCAGCATACCACCAATGAATTTCACCTTCACATTTCATTCTTGACAAATGGTAAGGTCATCGATTAATTTTATGCCATTCTTGGAGAATTTTCATTTAAAAATGCTGACTTGGTCTTTTTATTTGGCAGCAGAGTATACAAGACTCCAGGCTCCATGTCTGCCAGGCAGGATATGTGTAATTCAACCATTTTCCCAAAGGACACAGCTTTAAGAATGTTTTTTTTTAAACAGACAAATGAAGGAGTCAAAGCTTAAACAACAAAAGTTACGGCTTAAATGAAAATTTTAGCTGTACAGTATTTCTAGAAATACCATCAAAAATTGTTCAATGATAATGTACTGTACACAAACTGACAAGATCCATACATCAACCATACATCAATGTACTCGCCCCAAGATATTGAATTGTTTCATGCGAACTAACCGAAATTCAAGGATTAGCTGTTTCACCTGCTACTTACAAATACTCTATCCCCAACTGTGTTCTCCAAGTGAAGCTGTTGAGTAATTTCCTTCAGTGCGACCTTGTCATCTGTTTGCAATAGGCCTAAATTTTGATAAAAGTACAAATGAATCATTTGTGAACAGAACAATCTTTTATATAGTCTAAGGTTTAAGCAAAACATGTCCATGTCCAAACAGTTAACAATGTTTAGAACTAAACAGGAGTACCACAAATGGTATATTATACCGCCCCCCTTGTTTAATAGTCTCCTATGTAGATAACTAAACATAAAGAAATCTTTACTTCTTCTGTTAAAGTGAACCTGATCTTTGACCTCTTGACTCAAAAATCAATAGGTTTCTTCCCTTACTCCAAATGTAAAAAATCCATAAAGTCTGGTCCAGGTATATGATATAGATCCAATGTTATTATGTGGAAACCATTTCTGGTCTTTCAGTCACAGTTATCTAGCAGCAGAGGGGGTGAACAAACCACTTTTCTGGCGTCCTTTATTTATAAAATGGAAGGTTCCTACTGGGGCTGAGAATCTCAGGTCAGTTCCTTAAACCGCGCCCTCTAACCGATCATTGTATCCATTAGGTTAACTTAGCCTCGCTACGCGACCGCACTCTAACTTGACATGATACCAATCGTTGTTAACTTAATACTGTTACTACACTCTGACTTTTTTTTCCTCCATTTTTTGGGATGGTCAATTTTACACACCCTGTCGCTAATTATTTGGTCGTTCACCCCCTCTGCTGCTCAACATTTAACCAAATATAAAACATTATCAATAATGACTGGTGAACCACACTCAGCTAGATTAGCTCGAGAGCGACTACAGGCAATCAAAAAATATTTACCCATCCGTGATTTAGTTAAACAACAACTACAAGCTCATCAGGAGTCTCAAGTGGAATTTGCAGAAGGTACAGAACAATTATTTAAACCAACTGTCGAACCAACAAAGAAAATCGTTACAGCAACTGAGGCAACACAAAGAGCTCTTGAAACATTACCTGTTGATATTGCTGGTCAAATTCAAGCAGCTCAACCACCACCACAACCACAACCTAAACCACCAAGAACCAGAGTTAAGATAATGGATAAATTTACACCTGAGGGTATCGCTGCTATCAAGGACCCAAATCAATTATTTAATATTGCCGCGTATGGATTTTATGAAAAACAAAAATATGTAAAACCAGAATATGTTAAATCATTAAGCTCTGCCAGTTGGATTAGGGATGTATATCGCATCTATACTGGTATTCCAGAAATTAGATCTAATGAAGATATTATTAATTATAATGAATTTGATGATGCTGTACATAAATATATAGAAGAAAGAGCTAAACAATTTAAAATACAGAAACCAGTAAAAACACTTGGAGAACAATTTCCACAAGTTCCACAATTACTACCACCACAACGATCACCACAACGACCACCACAACAATTTGAATCACCACGATCACCACAACAACAACTAATGGAACAAATAAAACAAAAAAAAAACTAGAACATGATAAACATTTAGAAGAAATGATAAAACAATTGCAATCACCACGACGACCAGTTAGAACAACAGAGGAAGAAGATCAAGATCTTGGTGCAACTGGAAGTGGTTTAGGAAGTGGTCTTATTACTTGTCCCAATAACGTCCTTGCTGATGTTGATCGACTAGAAATTCTCATTGGAGGAAAACGAGCTGGCAATTCCCCACAAATCATTAATGAAGCAGCTGATATTTGTAAACGATTATTTACAGGTGGTGTTATGGATATTAATGTATATCGGTCCCTCATTAATGAAATTGCCGATGATTATTACAGCGACTGAGTGTGTAATTAGATGCAATTAGTGATAAAATCGATTAATAATAATATGATCGTACACACTCATAGACCAACCATGGTCAGGGTAATAAATTCACGATTACCAGTATACAAAATGACCTACGGAGATGGACTAGGCGATGTTGTTCAGGGTCTATTTGAAAGGATAGCCCCAAAAGCAACACCACTTGCAAAGCAATTAGGAATGAAAGCTATTGACGTTGTTCGTGAAAAAGCTATCGGTGCTGTTGGTGATGTTGCTAGCAAAGCGTTTTCATCGATCAAGGACAGACTAGCGCGATTAATACGACGAAAACCTCAACCAGTAAAATTATCCAGCGCTGAAGTGATGCCCGCAAATGTCAGTAAAATAATAAATCAAGCTGCTAATCAGAAACTAGCGGAGTTGGCTGGTGTACCAATGTCAGAAAAAGAAAAAAATATAACCGCTAGTCTGATAGCAGGAAGTGGTCTCACTTCCCGAAGTGCTCTTCGTGTTAAACGAAGAAGATAATAATAAATAATGTTCAAACATATATCTGATCCCGTGTTTGACATGGATGCGCCGGTTTTAAAAGATGAATCTGTGCGCGATTATCAATATTATTCTTATGATGTACGTGCACCTGACGAGCGTGGGCAAATTGAGATACAAGTTCAGGATACAAGCAGATATTTCTTACCTGCTGAAGCGTTTATCGAAGTAGAAGGTGAGATTATAAAAACAGATAATACTGAATACAACGCTGATGTTAGGGTTGGTTTTGTTGATAATGGCATCATGGCCTTATTTAAAAGCGCAGCACATGTCATTGATTCACGAGAGATTGAGATCTGTCATGAAAATGTTGACGTTGCCACGACGATACTTGGTCTTGCGCGATATAGTGATGATTATTCAAGATCAGCTGGTCCATCAATGATGTTTGTAAAGGATACTTCTGACCACCCTGACAACAGACAATATGACATAAGACGACCAAGAAACTTCGCCGGCGCCGCTGATGCTGATGTAAATCCGGTGGTTCATGGTGCTAATCCAGAATTTAATTTAGGATTTACAGCACGTCGATCAATGTTACAAGGAAATAGAAGAGCATTTTCATGCGCGATTCCATTATCACATATCTTTGGATTTTGTAGAAATGTTAGAAAAGTCATTTTCGGAGCCAAACACACAGTTGTACTCGTACGAAAAGCTGACGACAATGATGCGATATGACGACCTATTGGTGATGCTGGTAAAGTAATTCTGACAAAACTTTCTCTGTGGATGCCAGTAATGACTCCAACAATACCTGAAGAAGAACATTTACTTTCTTTTATGAGCCAAGGTGGTAAATCGATGTTATCATGTTTGACAATGACCACAGATTCTATCCAGAGTAACATTAATGGTTTATTTACTTGGCAAATAGCATCACAACAAGGTGTTTTTGCACCGCAACATATATTTATTGCATTACAAGATGCTGCACGAGTAAACTCACAAAATCGAAGCGTGATGATATTTGATCAACTTGGTGTTTCTGAGGTTTCTTTAAGGATAAACGGACATCAAGAACCATCCGAGGATATTTTGTTAAATTTTGAGTTAAATCATGTAGCGCGGGTATATCATCGATTAATGACATTCATGGGACGTGATCAGAATATCGATTCTGGTTTACAAATATCACAGTTAGATTTTACAACATTATATCCGATTTATTACTTTTCGCTGGAACATTTAGATTTAACCAGACAATCAGTCGTTGACATATATTTTTGAGCTCGCGTAAACCGAGGGGCTATTGCTAATTACAGAGCTGTCGCTGTTATACTTAGCGATAAATCGATGTTGCTTGAAGGTGCTGGTGGACGAATGAGAGTTATTGATGCACCCGTAGAGAACATTTAATTAGATCGCCTGATTTAAAATCAGGATAATAATTATAAATGTCACATCTAGTTAACGTCAGTCTGACTCAAGGTCAGATTAAAAAGCTACAATCATCATCAAAAAATAATTGTGTGGCAAAAATATCACTGCGGCGAGAACAAATCGTGAGTGGTCCGAATAAGCTATCATTATCAGAACGTCAATTCAGAAACTTCATTGAGGCAAAAAAACTAAACAAAGGTATAAAACTTAATCTTTCTGCAAGTGCCATTAAGGAAATCGTTAAAACGGGTGGTATATTCCTGCTTCTCGCAGCAATACCAGCATTAATAGCCGCTGCAGCCCCAGCTGTTGCAAAAGCAGCTGCATTAGGTGCTGTTGGAACCGCTGCTGGAATGGCATTAAAGAAAGCAACAGGTCAAGGAATTATGCACAATTTAAAAAAAAGATCAAAACAACGCGGAAGATGTCTAAGAGCACCAAATGTTCCACAGCCGGACCGTCTAAGATTATCAGGCCCAGCATACGGTCGCGGTCTAAGATTGCCAGGGACCCCACATTCGTGGTACGGAAGCGGCCTAAGATTACCCCGGTAACTTCGTTATCGATGATTTTCCCTATGTCCAATTTTGATTTACTTAATGCCGCTAAGCAACTGAATATAAAAAACTTTAGAGAAGTTTTTATGCGTGATCAATTACCTCCTCTTGCAATGCAACAAGAAACTGGTATTATTAATCTCGATAAAAACTCTGGTTCAGGCACTCATTGGGTGGCGTATGCAATTGATCCACGTGGAATTATTTATTTTGATTCGTATGGGTTGGCACCACCAAAGGAATTTTTAAAATATATAAATACTGCTCAGATGCGTTCTAAAATCTGGTATTCAACATTACCAACACAAAAATTAACTGATCCACCGATATGCGGTCAAGAAGTACTTAATGTACTTGATGCTGTATCAAAATCAACAACACCACCTCATAAAGTCGTGCATGAATATACCACGCACTTAAACAGATATCAGTAAATATAATGGTAGATATTTATGGAAGATCTTCTCGCAAAGCTCAGCAGGGGGTCGATTTATCTAAATACGCAACTCTTGAACAGCTCAGAAATGAAATCGATGATTTATTAAATATTACAAGTGTGGATCAAAATGAAGTCGTTGTTTTTCAGGATAAACAAGGACGATTAAAAACGAGTAATATACAACTGTTAGATGTTCTTATACGAATTCCCACCGCGGTTATTAATAATATCGTTACTTTTTCTGATCAGGGTAAAATACAAGATTCCGGTAAGTCATTTAACGATTTTATCAAGCGAGCTGGTGATTCATTCACGGGTCACATTATTATGAACCGAAATAAAATTATAGACCTTGGGAACCCAACCGTAGATACAGATGCAGCAACAAAAAAATACGTCGATGATCAAGAATCTAAGTACATATTAGTCAATGGTGGTATAATGCGTGCATTTCTCAACATGAATAATAATGGTATTAATAATCTTAGAACACCAGAATCAGATTTCGACGCTGTAACGAAGAAATATGTAGACGATAGCAACATTAAGATCGCTAGCGATCAAGTAACAGCAATAACAACAATCAATAATGAAATGACTACAATTAATACTAATTTTACTAATCACGTACAAACTTTCTTAAATTTTCGTAGAAACATAAACAGATCTATTAATGATTTTTTTGGAACTCCACCAACTGTTGATATCAAACTCGTCGATATTAACATGAAACTCAACGATATTGTTAGCGGAATACCTATTATTGTTCAAAAAACTAATCTGATTAAAATTCCACACAGACAAATTAAAAATATCGTGTACACAGTAGCATCAGGATCAACAACATGGACACCGCAAAATAAAACTCTCGAACACAGTGCAGAAGTAACTGGGTTATACAGGCTATCCCTGTACGGTTCAGAAATTACTGCGGCCACTTCATCATCACCGAATGTATATCATAATCCAATGCTGGTGATGTTAACCAAGGACATCAAAGAAACATTCACGTTGACATCAACGGAAATGCCCCCGAGACGTTACTGGTGGTGCCTGGAATTTGTAGCTGAAACTTAATTAAATGACGTTGTTAGTATAATGAATCGAGATTCACTTATTGACGTTCAACGTCACAGATACGTTCAAGTATGTGAGTGTCAAACCAAACTAAAAAATATCATCGACGATTATACAATAAAAGTAAAAAAATATCGCAGACGTACGGTTGTTATTGACATAATCGTTTACTCAGTTTCCGCTGTTATTGCTGGAACCGGATTGTTATTATCAACAATAACAATGACAGCACCTGCAGTTGTAACAATCGTCGTTTCAACGGCAACAACATGAGCGGGCATTCTTAATATTATCGCCAAGAAGATATCTACGTGTACAAATGATAAATTAAGCAAGTACATAACAAAACTACACACAGCAACAACATCTTATTCTAAACTATCATCGTATCTTTCTGCGTATCTCAGCGATGGTAAAATATCTGATGAGGAGTTTGCGGCGATAATGAAAACCTATGATGAAGCGTTTATAATCGCTAGCGATTTTGGCGATAAAGTAACTAACTGAAGGTTGAATTCTTGTTCTATTAAAAAATGGAGTATTTTAAATAATGTCATGGGAACTATTGCAGAAGATCGTCACTAATACGACGCCGTCAAAAACTACTATGATATCATTAAGTTCGACCAATCCCGAATTTAGCGTTAACTTCCCCACGGCAATTCCAGCGAGTGAAATAGCGCTGGCGCAATTGCGAGTTTATCATAGTTGGCCAAATATCAGATCAGCGTCATTTGGTGGACTACCACCAAATAATTCACTTGTATTCGCGAATAAGAATAAACCCGATGGAACTCCCAATTGGCAGGTTGTTGGAATCCCAACGGGCAATTATCAGATTGAGCAAATTAATGATGAGTTCCAACGCAGAATTAAATCCATTACAGGAAAGGAATCTAAAATAGCGATCACTGTTTACGAACCAACATTATCAGCGGCGATTGAAATAAACTCCATTGATTATGTTGTAGATATTTATCAGAGTTCCATCAGATCAGTGTTAGGATGGCCTGATGTTGCTCCATTTTATCAAGGACCACCAGAACCAACCAAAGATGAATTTTTCACAACGGAAAAAAAATACAAAAAAAACCCCTGACGTTTATCTCAACGATTTCCTGGTTTCAGGGGTTATTTACTCGATTGGTTGGACGATCATATTGAGGGAAGATTGTATTATATTGATACTGACGGAACGCGGATTCCTCATTATGGTAATGCTTCTGTAATCGACGCCAAACGTGATCCAGCAACAGGTGAATACGTTGACGTTCCCTTTGAAACCCCGATCTATGGATGGGTTTCTCTGATCAAATTTGAACATAATAATAAAATCAACGATTTAAAAAATTCGTTTTTATCGTTATCGCAGGTCTACAATGAGGTGAGAAAAAACATTATTGAAATAATACAGCATCTAAATAAACTCAGATCAGATATGTATATCATTAATCGATCTTTTATTTTAAGAATACTTGAAGAAAATAAAAGAACACCTTCAGAACGTTTCATAAAAATATTTCTTGATTATTACAAAATAACAGAAAAAGATTTACAAACGTTTACAATACCAAAATTAGATTCACGCGGATTAAAAAAGTGACTCAACGATGTCATTGATGAATATTTCCCTAAAATACATGCAGCGTGGATAAAAATAGCCCCACCACCGGTTATTCTTAAATATAATAATGATCCATACGGTGGCGGCCGTCATATCTTGCCTCAAATTGTTAATATAACATCAACGGTAGCAGTCAATCTAGTATGCGATGTAATCGATGACAGCTATCAAGTAGACCTTAAGAAAAGTAGCGCTGCCCAGCAAGGCTACATATTATATACATTTAGCCCTCAAGTGCCTCCCGGGTATTTAATTGTATCTGAACCGATTAACCCCGTTTATCTACGTGTACATAATCCGTTATTATCAATAATACATTTCGAACTTACTGATCAGCAAGGACGTATTTTGGATTTACAGAATGAAACGTTAAGTATAAATCTGTATGTGAGATCATAGAGCGTTATATTGCAAAACAAACAAAAAAAAAACCATCTGTTTTATCCTTGATTGAGGGAAGTGCACTTTTCATAATAATAATAATAATATGTTGACTTCCTGATAATCAATCAAGGATAAATATTAAGGTGTTTATAAACAAACATAAATGAATACCGTTGCAGCACAGACATGATGAACAGTGAGTGTTTATAAACACCTTAATATCTGTTTTATATTTGATCGGGAAGTCAACATATTATTATTATTATGAAATGATGACTTCCCGATCAAATATAAAACAGATATTAAGGTGTTTATAAACAAAGAAAAATAACTGTTTTATACTTGATTGATGGAAGTCCACATTCCCAACAACAAAAAAATATCCGAATCTAACTCGGTTCAGAATAATTTTTTTTTTACTGGGTAAATCGTAATTATCAGAATAAAATAAAATAAGCAAATAACCTGTATACTAGTTTTGCCAGGGATTTTGTTTAGCCATTATCACATTAACTCCACCTTCACTTTCATTTTCACAGTGCTCTCTTAATTGCCTTATACGAAGGTTCACGATCTTTTTCTGTTCGTATTCATGAGATAATTCTAATTTAATTTTGTCAATAGCGTTTGAGAGAGGTACAAACAGCTTTACCTGATTATCTGTAACTGCTGCCAGCGACTGTAACATTGCCTGCTGGATAAACTTCATGAATTTATAATCAGATGGTAGTGTGTACCGATTCTCTAATTTTCATTGTTCTAACGACGAAAAGTCAGACAGAATTTTTTCAGGATTAAGATTATCAGATATATTTACACCATTATGTTGTAATATTCTAATCGCATTGATGATAACATTAATACTTTCGGAATTCATTATATTATTAGTGTTTGTTTAATATAAAAATAATAGTCCCTAAGGATTGTTTTTATGATTATATACACATGATTATATACACATGATTATATCTTAATTACTTACAGCACATTAACCCCATGTGATCCCCTAGGTTGCCAAATAACATCCTAGCAGGATCAGAGGTCACATACAAACTTATTTCTAAGAATTTAACTAACTTATCCTAACAACACAGAATCTTAATTACAGTAGCATTTACAGCAAGCATATTTACTGCACATTAACCCCATGTGATCCCCTAGGTTGTCAAATAACATCCTAGCAGGATCAGAGGTCACACATAAACTTATCTTTACGCATAGACACACCCCAATTGACAAAGTCAATGCGAATTCCTAATCGAAACGAAATACTAGAAATTCAGAGGGCTGTCTAGGTATTATGATTCTATGTAGCCCTAAATCAAGCATATTTACAGTAAGGTATTTATATATAATGACAACACAGTACATGTAGACTTAACTAACTTATCCTAGGACAATACAACAGGCCTTTCTCTACGTTTCAATAGGAAATTTTTGCACCCCCCCCCCATCATAATCACCCAGGGAGTGCAAAATTGCACCCACCAAGCGATATGGTGGGAGAGTGTACAAATTTTTTCCTATTGTGTAGAAGGGCTGGCTATGCCCCCAATAAATAA
>JAECUM010023148.1:0-44634 GCA_016617855.1 Megalonaias nervosa | reverse complement strand
ATATTTAGCTTAGTATTCACTACAGGTTCTAGTGGCATGCAAAATGGTTTTGAATGCATTATATTCACAATTATATGACTATTCCAAGATTTTCTTTTTAGTCAGCCAAATTCATTTATAGTGTTTCAATGCTTGTAAGCTGTTCTCAGCATTTTTGCTAGTGTGACATCTGGTTAGAAATGAACATAGCTCTTGAAGAGAAATTTGATTCTCTGACCTTTATTCTTATTCTTTTGATTCTCAATAAATTTGTCTATTACATCTCCACAATGTTTCTTATTTATTACTCAATTCAACCCGAAAGCATAAAATTTGTGATTTAAAATCTTGAGCTGTCTAAATAATGTATTAATTTCAGAAGTTACCAAAAGAAAGTTAACTGTAGAATCAAGTACTTTGTAGGTATCCAGTATTATATAGGTAAGTACATAAAGAAGAATTATGCATGATGAAGAAGAATGGTACAAGAAGATGACAGAACCAATAATGATGATGATGGAAAGAAAACGTGCTGGAAATTTGAAGGTTTTTGGTTATGCTCACATGCTCTCAGCCTGTGACAATACTAGTCTTTTACCTCACTGGACCATAATGATGATGTTTTGCATCATTCATGCATAAACAGTTATTACACTCTGGAAGCCATATTTCTGACCCGATGTTGAAGTAAGCTGATATCATAAAGATCTCGTTGGAGTCTGAGAATGAAATAGATCCATGCATATTAACTGTGATCTTGCATCAGACTAGCTGAACTTGTTATCACTTTGGACACCATAGCTCTGGTCAGACTTTAATCACACCTCGAATATTAGCTTTTATTATCAAAATCTTGGACGATTTATATAACGATAGAAATTCATATCAATGAGGTCATCTTTCTTCTGATTAGCCGAGCTTGTCACCACTCAGGAACATGGTTCACACAGCTTCAGGGAGTTCTTTTTCAAGGTCTTTTCAAAAAGCTTTCAAGAACTTACAAATATTTTCCAAGAGCATTTTTCCTTACGGAAAATGGACTTTCTCTAAATTATCTTGTCACTGCAAAACCAGTTACAAAAATGTAATAAAACCAATTACATTTCCACTACAGCCAAGGGATGCTATTCCATTGGAAATGTGAAATTTGTTTGATCCATTTTGTTTTATCACATTTTAGTGATTTACTGTATTCATTAAAATCTGGAAAACGTAAATCAGAAAAATTCAGATTTTGTAAAATATTTTTTCATTTTGTTCATATTTCCTCTTATAAATCAAAAAACTTTTTGGGAATAATTAATGGACTTTTCAAGGTAAAAGCCAACTTTTCTAAATAGGCAGCATTTCAAGGCAATGCCTCAAATTCAGGTATTTTTCAAGGTTGTACAAAATGTGAAGATCAAAGTTCTGATAAAATTTGGATCAAACTTGGGCATACATCATCATGCTTTCAGACGATGTTTGATTATGAGCTAGAGCCACACGTATTACATGTAATGAGATAACTTGCATAGGACTGACTGAACTTGTACCCCTTAATACCAAATGGGCTTGTATCATCATAATCTCGGACACATTTGATAATTAATGTATGAGATCAAGGCATATTAAAGAGGTTGAATACCTTGCTGAAAACATATGGACATTCAGTGGGAGGAAGAAGTGATCTTCCTCCATTTCATCAGAATTTTTTTTGGTCTCGGAGTAGGATTGGATCAGTCTTCTCAGAGATATACAAGCCCCACAGGACCTCTCTCAAAAAAGCAAACAAGATTTCCTTTGCCAAGTTCCTAGGGTCTCTCAGAGCAAGATCAGATCAACATCTTTGAAGATGCACAATACAAATGGGGCCACTCCAAAGTGAGCAGATAAGATATCCAATGCAGAATCCCTCAGTCTCCAGAGAGACACATCAGGTCCATGGGGCCCCCTCTCAAGAATACTAAAGTTTTCCATAAAGTTCTTAAGAGTCTCAGGGTAGTATTCATTTAGCCTCTGCACAAGGACCATTTGGTCCCCTCCCAAGGGAGGAAGTATGCAGGCAAATAGTGAGTTGACCCCCCCCCCATGCACGAGGAACTCAATTAGGGCAGAGAGCAAGTCATGCCAACCCCACCCCAAGAGAGCTGAGCAGCAACCTCTCAGAACCTCCCCACCCCAAAGTAAGAGGGACACATGGCAGCAGAGGGAGCAAATCCCAAGGGTTACCCAACCTTTGCTTTCATGAAGATTAAAGCCCAGGACTTGAGAGCCATTGCCAATTCATGGGCCTATTTAACCAATTCATAATTGGAGAATGTGATGAAAGCTGCATTTAACAATCTCACACCAACTTATCCTCCTTCTACCCATTTTACTTTTCATGCACCATAGTGAAGGCATTTTTGTTCTATAGGGCCCACCATCATAGCACAAAAAATGCCCCATGCCAATACCATCTTACAATATCGAAGACTTATGGTTACCATAAGAGTATTTCTTCAGTTGGTGAGGGGGTATGAAACTAATTTTAATGATGTAATTTATACATGTTGCTACTGCCAGATACCGTCTTTCCACCAAACACTGATATCCCATTAGTGGTCTATGTCCTTGAAAATGGATGAGGACTATTGGGTACCTGCTGGGCTGCAAGGTTGACTTCCACAATTATCTGGAAATCATTCTATGGGAGGAGGAATTCTCATCCTATGGACAAGGGTAATTTCCATTCTGGAAAATGCTAGCAAAGCAATAGCAACAAGTATGAATAAAATGTAACCCTCCCCAATCCATTTCAGAAATTCTGATCCTTTCATTGCAGTTTATGCTAGCCAGCAAATGTACAATTGTCTCAAACATCAATGCATCTAGTCATGTTTCCTCAGCTGCTATCTGTTCATCCACTCACAATACATAATAATAGCGTCTCAAGACGAATAAATCATTAGTAACACAAACTTGTCATAGTCAATTATGTAATCTAGTTCGAGTGCTATTTGTCAGATTTCTATTTTATACTCTTGCTTCAGTTATAATTTTAAAACTATTTGGATCTAAAATTGTATTACTCTGCTAATTTTTTACTATGCAAGTATTTCTATAGTGTGCTCTGTGGAAAGGGTTATAATGCTTATTTCTCCATTTTATTTTGAAGTCAGGTTTTCATCTTTTGTTGTTCTTGCAAGGATTAAAATTGTAACCTCTATCCTGTGATTTTCAGTAATTATTGTGGGTTACTTCCTTGGTGGTCTCCCCAGTCCCGGTTGGCCAAGATAGTGCTCACCTTTACCAATAACTGCGATTTTACTTTGTCCACATGGGTTCAAGTCTCAGACTCAGTCTATGTAAGTATGTGAGAAAGTTTGCCAGTAGCTTCCTGTGGGTCAGTAGGTTTTACCAGGTTCTTCCTCCACCAGTTATACTCTCCACCATGTAAAGCCTACTGAGCACTGAAAATAGCATTTAACCCACCACGTTTTCCTTTAGAGCAACAGCTTGTTAAAAATGAAAACAAATTATGCTGAATTTCATCAAGATGTGCAGATTTTGTTCATCTGCTATCTTGATGACATAAGCCTATTTACCAAGACTGATAAAAATCTGATTGGACAAGTTCAATAATGAGCAAGATCTATATTAATCAGGTGATCTTGCATCTGCTTGGCTGAGTTTCCATTCTGTAGGTCATATTTTGGGTCAGATTTTAATAAAATTTGGAGTACAAGCTTACATCAACATCTTGGACAAGTTTCATAATGAGTGATATTAATGCATATTAATGAGGTCATCTTGCATCAAACTGAGCATGTCTATGTGGACATCAGATTTCTGGTCCAATTTTTATCAAACTTTTAATATAGGCATACATCATCCTGGTATCTAACCAGTAATATAACCTGCAAGATCCCTACATATTAATGCTATCTTACATCTACTTTGCTTTTCAACATTGTAGCAACTCTATTAGGAATCCTATTTTGACCAAAGTTGGTAAACAATCATACATCATCTAGACATTGGACAAGTTACATTATGAGCAAGAGCTGCGCATATTTACAAGGTAATCTGTTATCTGATTGGCTGAACTTGTTACCACTCTGGAGACTGCATTTGACTGAATTTTCCTGAAACCTCTAAAAGATATCTGTACCATCATGGTCATGGGCAGGTTTTTCAACAAGTGAAATTGGCACATATAAATGACTGATCTTGCATCTGACAGGTTTAGCTTTTTACTTCTCTCGAGACAATGATTTTAATAAAATTTTGTGAACAGACAACAGCTACACATATTAATGATGTCTTAACTTTCACACTGAGCCAACATGTTATTTAAGACTCTTTTACATTTACCCCTGAAGAGTGTATAAAGGGAAATGATACAATCGTGCACATCAATTCCCATTTTCTCCTGAGTGGATTAACTTGTTCAATATAGTATTTAAATATGCATGCAGGTTATTATTCTTGTTTCCCTTTTCCAATCTAAACTGGGTTTACAAAGCAGTGAAGATTTCTGGCATGCAAGTTCAACATGTTCTTCAAGCACCTTTTCTTTCAGATTTTCGATGCAAGATAATGTGATCTGACATAACAGGGTGTTAAGGTTCTGCTGTTAAAGACAAATACATGTGTTATGAAATGATACATATTGAAATGGGTCAGGGACACATTCAAATTTTTCCAGTAAACCAACTTTGTTACTTTTACAAACAAAGACACCAGAAATGCAACAATAATTCTTTATTTGTCCAAGAAAATTTAAATATTATCATGCAAGTGTGTTCTATATTAGCAAACAAGGACATAATGCAAACTGAATTATCTACATAGATATTGTACTTGCTGGATACATCAATACATAATTATAATAAAGATTAACAATCTTCCAGACAGAAAAATTATTTTTTTAGTGTCCAGATATGTGTAAATGACATTTTAACACCACAAAAGACCTTGCAATGTACTTAATATCTGATATTTCATTATAACTGATTTTTTAAAACGAGTTTAGTGATTATCAAATTAAAACCTTGTATCAAAACCATCAGAAAACTTTTAAATGTGAACACTAGCTGTACAAATAATGTATGCCTGATTAAAAATATTCCAGTCAAATAGATAATAACTTTACAGGTCTGGACACTGAAGATGGTACTTTAGTAAATTCTTGCTAGAAGGAAAGGAGTACAAATAAGGCACTGAAGCAAAATGTATGTTTGTTTTTAATCTTCCTTCTTGATGGGGTGATTCCATTCACTTAAGTAAGAACAACTATAGCAACAAACACCAAATTAACAATGCTGATTAGGAGTCATGATGCTCATAGATATAGCACACTTACAGGGCAATACTAAAATATTACTTGTATAACAAAACACAACCATTATTCAACAAAAATAATAGACACTGGACATAAATTTCATCGAATGACACTTTGCACCAAGTCACATAGCTGGGCCCATGTAAGGGTATGTGTGTGGACTCGGCAGTGAATTGCACATCATCCCAGTAATGCAACATTTGCTATGTTCTTTTGTGGATTGTGTCTGAAAGTTAATTCTCATCAGCTGTGTGTAAACTATTAATTTGTTCTCGCTTCTTTTTCCCTGTGATTTAACACTCCAAATATTCAGGATTCCTTTCAAACATTTTAAACATTACACACTGACCTAGGAGGATATTTTAGACACATCTCTTTCTGTAAACAAGATTTTTAACTATAACTGTCTACTCTTGCAGCGACTGAATTAATATTGCTTTCACTGGGTTCTTTTTTCACTTGTATTTTCACCACATCCGTCCAATCTTTAATTTCTGTTCAATTCCTTTTTTCAGACAATCCAAGCTTAATCTTTGCTTACTTTTTGGATTTAGTGAGATAAATACCCCATTTTGAATTTAGTGAGATAAATACAGTCCTTTTCCTGCAGCCAGTCCCAATTAAACTGTGTTTAAACTTCCTTAAACATGATACAGAAATGCCATGACAGATACACATGACAAGTTAGTTACTATGTCAGTTTTCCTTGGTTGAAACCTGTCAAAAACTGCCAGTTATCAATCAAAACATAGTTTACAGATACTGCAATCATAATGGCTATGTCTAATATAAAATCTGAATGCAGAGAACAGAAGTAATGGATTTCTCCGAGATAATACAAGGTATCAGAAAATTTCCGTTAAATTACTCAAATCAGCACATGATGGCCACAAAACATAATTGTTGATCCTCCTGCTTTTTTTCCCAAGAATCGGAATATTCCAAGTTATTCTTCTATACTATTAAAACCTTTTAAGATATTTACTGTCCCTTTCGTTCCTACTGCTCACTTGTTGGATGCCATTTAAAAAACAAAACAACAGCTTGATCATGCAGACATTTTGCATCACAAATTATGTGCAGTTTAAAGCATCTGAGGTACTCCAGTAAAGTTAGTCTGGTTCCCTGACCAAGTGCACTGAATCTAATATCAAACCCTGATTCGAACCAAACATGGACAAGCCAGTATCCAGATTTTAATGTAAACAACCGTCTGTAATTTGTGCTTTTATTCGATATTTTAAAAGTAATTTCCGTATGACTTATGGAAAAATCTGAAGGGTTGGCAGGTCTGTACTTCAATAGCATTAAATATGTATTGTCAAGAAATCTTGTGTATTGAAAGATGCTTATCATAATAGGCATTGTACCTCTTGTAGATTCAAAACTCCTGTTACCTGACAACATTCCAAGACAACTTACTGATGTAACCCTAGCTATCAGGCTGTTGTCAAACACACTAGGCCTAACTTACGTATAAAATGTCAGGAATTCAATGTTTTCTCTCATGTTAGTGTTTTATGTTTTATAAAAGTTTTACATACAAATCTGCAGAAAACTGGCATTCTTTGGGAAACTTATCCTCAACATTTTCTTAGTTTTCTTAAACCTCAGACTGGGGGGTTCAACCGAGACAGTATCTAGACTGGAAATGGTGCTGACAGTATCAGGTAATGACACAGAGAGTAACACTTAGTACATCATCAGTCAGAAAGTACTGCTGGAAATACACGAGTACCCATACAAGACAATATGGCAATGGCCTGTTAGACTTCACATATTACTTCTGTAAGGTTCTACAATAACAATTAATCTACATCCACTATCTTTGCAAATGTAATCAGTCCAATGGTTCAAAGTATTGATATGTATAAATTAATGGATAATTGTGTTTACTGAAATTTAACAATGACAGGAATGTCTCTTTAATTCTGTCCATTTTGCATACGGAATCAGGCTCTTGATATAGTCTCTTTATTGTGAAACACACTAAAGTCTCGTATGGGACAAAGTCATGTGTCTTTGTGGTGCCTGGAGAATTTATGAATTAAACAAGACTTACTGAAAAGGAAAGATTGATTTCACTTCTCCAAGACTTAAAGTCACTGTGAGTGGACTTGTTTTCCAACCCTTTTCAGCTAGTACCTGCCTTTTTTCCTCATCTTTCCCTCTTATGATGTGTTAATTCACATGTTAAATTCTGACTGCTGGGGACTACACATGGAAATCTCACAAGAGCCCATTCAAAATGACATTGAACATCAGAAAATTTAAGTAAATCCTTGCCTTACAGGCAAGTCACATTTTCAATTTATCAATTATGCAATGGAACTGAACTTTGAAAGGATTCCAGTTTTTCCATCAAATTTAACCAATCTGAATTCCTAACTGTACAGAATACAAGGCAATAAAATGTTCTTTGCCATCTGATCAAATGGATTTGTGGTTGGTCACATGACCTTTTATCCTCCTTGAACTGTCATAAAGATATGGACCTTAAATAAATAAAATTTGTGTCAGCAAATGATTAAAAACAATTAGTTTTACTGTATTTAAGAGTATAATTCCAAGGCTAATCCTTAGCACCAAGCACTTAACCACGCTAGGATAGCAGCGCTTGACTATAACAAGCATGGTTCTGACTGTACCATGGGAGACAACTGTCCTTTGATGTCCAGCAGTGCTGTCCTAACATCAGCGTATGATCAACATTGGAGTGTGAAAACATGTGGCAAGATCTGATATCAAAGTGCCAACTTGGTCACAACTTGGTCTGTCATGGATAGTACGATGAACTGTAGTGTGGCCAATGCTGAGGAGGGTAACTGTAAGTACCACTCTGAAAATGTATCATACAATAGGTGAGAAATACTTGGCAGATTGAGCTATTATTGGTGCATGCATCTGAAAGAGAACTAATCACTACAATGAAGACCTCGAACAGCGTTACAAGCAATCAGGGGTCACAACTCTTCTAAATGATAATGTAGAATGCTGGAAATCAAGCTCACTCAAGGTCTTGTCTGTATACAGACACCTACCATACCTAGTTGAATTCCAAATATTTTCTTTCACTGCAAAAAGTCATGTGGACCAAATTAAGGGGCATAGTTCTTGTACATGATGTTGTGAAATGATGGAAATCAAACTCATTCTCAACAGTATAAAGCTGTCTTTATACTAATCAGAACGAATTTGATTTCCATCGTTTAGGCTGTGGAAAGCAGAGCCAGGAATACAGACAATCAGGGGGCACAACTCTTGTAAATGTTAGGGAAAGCTGCAACTATTCAACGTCATGTTAATATAGAACTTACTCAATTTGGCTCAGATCTTGAATGGTTGGACAGAGACAGCTGGATGGTTGGACAACATGTTTACAATAGCAATCTATGTCAAGCAAGGAGCTAATAAGGCATATGCTGCACTGAAAACAACAAGTACAGCTTTGCAAGCAAGTTTTGGAATTCTGTTACATGCTCCACTGTTTCAAGAATAGAGACATTTTAATTCAAAATTTTCTACTATCCCCAAGCTTTATGCAAATAAAATCAAATGGCATCTCTATCAAAATCAATGACACTATTCTGCATTACACACTATATAACATCTCATTTTCTAAATTACAAGATATAATTCATAAGGCTTTTCTGGGGACTGATTTCAAACAACTCAAGACTTGGGACTAACACACAGTTTCCTTATAGATGTGAGGCCCAAGTGTGCCAGAGATCATCTGAATGACATCCACATAAAAGCCAAATGCAAAAGATCTCGGCTGGCAGGATGCTTCACGACATCCGATTGTTTCTTTATTCATAGTAAAAGCAGCCATACTGGATTACAGGTCATCATAATCTGTGAAAACTTGAAAGACCTGATGTTAAAATATGCAATCAAATTTTGTCAACTTCTGTTGTAAGGTTTTGACAAGACATTTCAAGATTTTTCCTACTTTTGGAAACAAATGCAATATTGAATTATTGTATCAAAACACTTTGTATAGAAGATGTTCACTAATGAATCAAGGCTGTTCCAGTAAAATATACTGGGGCCCCAGAGAAGGCACTTTTAATGTGGAGTAGTAACCCATAGATACAATTTAGAACTTTTTTTTATCATTTTCATATGAACATAGAGAAATCAGAGTACCCTGGCATATATTTTTAAAAAAGGTGCCTCATTGGGCGCCATGTAAATTTAGATGAAACAGCCTTCAATACAAATGTCACCAAAACAAAAACAACTACGCACTTGTATGACATTTTCTCAAAATAAGAAACTTTAGTAGGGAGGTGAAGGGTGGTAGTGGTGGTGAAGAAATCGCCATGTAGTAAGTAAATTAGATGGGAAGAAGGATTTCAGTTTTAACAACATGCTTAAGTGGGCCTGACATTGCTCACCTGGCTTACATAATTAGCTGACCATTTTACTATGCCAGTTTATGCAGCTCAACCTATATAAACTGTCTCTGAAACTTTATATCATGCTGATTTTACCTATTTTATTTTATCCTGATAAGGCTGTTCCAAAGGTAATGACACAATTAATATGAAGTCTCTTGCTTATGATCAAAGTCACCTAAGAAACTGAGATAGTCTCCATATCATGAGAGGTAAGAAGTTCTGCCAATTAGATGTTATGTCTCTCATTAATTTAGCCTGTCTTAAGTTTGACTTAAAAAAAAAACCTCAAACAAACATGACTTTATGAGTGGCAACAATATTAACCAATCCCATGCATCACCTTGTTAATATGTGTGGATCATGTTCATTTTTGATACTATTCAAGATCTTGAAGACAGAAGCCCTTATTCCAGTTTTTATCAAAATCAAATCACAAGCATGGCTCCTAGGGAGGTAATATACTCAGCCAATCAGATGCAAGATCACCTCCTTAATATGCATGGGTCCTGTTCAGTACTGAAATTATTCCAGATCTTGAATATATAAGCATATATTCCAGTTTGATCAATATTGGATCAGAAATATGGCATCCAGAATGGTAACAACTTCAATTAGATGCAAGATCACCTCTTTAATGTGTGTATCTCACTATCAAACTTAAGATGCTGAACATATATAAGCACTTTTTTCAAGTCAGATCAGAATATGGTGTTCAGGATGACAACAAGCTCTGCCAATCAGAAATATAGAATTAGCAAATGCTGATGGTTGTATGCATGAATGACAATGCACAATGTATGCTGGGCATTGTCATAAGCTCACTTGGCCTTATGGACAGTAGAGTCAAAACAAGGATCAGTTTAACTGGGTGATTTAACAACCAAGTGTATTAGAACAGCAGCAACAAGCAAATGTTGATTGATGGATGCACAAATGACAATGCACAATGGATGCAGTGCCATACCATACACACCCTTGGCCTCAGTGACAAAGGACAGATGCTTTACTGACCCAAAATATTTTCCAGGACATGGTTCCCATGTTTTTTTAAAGATAAATTTACAGGTCATTTCCAGGGTTTTCCAGGATGAATTTAATTTTTCAAGGTTCACATATGACCATTACCAAATGGAATTAAAGAACATTTTAGATTATAAAACATGCATTTTCTAAATCTAAAGATGTTTGTCTTTCAAGACTCTCCAAAACATCTAAGTCAGAAAAGATGATCATGTACAAAACCACAAATGTCTCACACGAAACAAGTTTGATTATATTCCTATAAATTGGCATATAGTCATTTCAGTGTACAGAATAAAAATTCCAACTTTATTTTGCTGACCTGCATTACGTTGCTAAGTGGGAACAACATAATGAACAAAAATTAATTTTGTTTCCTTTCAAATCTTTAATTCTACAGAATTCTATAGCAATATATATATATATATATATATATATATATATATATATATATATATATATATATATATATATATATATATATATATGCATCTTATAGAAAGTAAACATTTCCTATTAAAGTATAAGAAAACAATAAATGCAAATAATTAGAATCTTGTCTTGTAACGACAAAGAGTTTAACCCTGAATTTATCTGTGCTAATAAAATCCCAAACAAGATTTTTCAAACAACTTAATCTCCTTAAGACGATCTGGTTAAAAATCCGTTATTTAAAAAACGTTTTCAAAAAGGGTTGATGTAAATTTTAACAAGACCTTCAAAATTATATACTGTTGTATAAACAATGACTGAATTTTCCGTAAAATCAACTTGTCTTCTTGTAATTCGTTAAACCAGACCCTGATACAGGAGCTCGTATTGTTTTTTAATATATAGTACAAAGGGCGACAGTTTCTCATTTCAGCTCCGAGATTCAACAATTTGGACTACAAACTTGGCTTAAAACGAACAACAGTCCATTTTCTAATCAGGTTTCCTCTGAATATTCCCACCCCATTTTTCATATTTGGACATTTAAGCTGGTGTGTGGGGTCACTGCAATTGCATATCGAAAATTTGTAATTTGCATCCACCATACAGTAGCGACATATGATAGTCGCTTACAAGCGGGCCTAGAAAATTTAAACTTATGTTATGTCGTCTTATACCTGCATTAAATCGATAGGAAAATGATTTATTTTCTCAGAAATGGCAAGTATTATAATTGTTATGTCTTTACTCCACTGACAGACTAGACGAAACTACTGCATAGATGAAACCTGACCCGGTACTTGCAATTTGCATTGCTAGTCACATAACTTCACAAATCTCAAATGACAACATTGGAAGTCCAATAGTCACATGATATCAACAACAAACTCCTTATTAATGTTGTACATAAATTAAATTATATTAAATGAAAGTCAGATACTTTTTGTAAACACCAGCAATCTGGCCAGTTTGATTTATCAAGCAGAGAGCACATGTGAACACAGCAGTCACGTGATACAACAAAATTCCAGAAGTTGTTCTCGGAATATATAAATATGGAAAATTTAGTGTTCTTTCGTTTTTGTGTTTTTATTACAACCTGTATACGACTTTCATTTAATATTTTTTTTCTCTACAACATTTAAAAATGTGGGTTGTTAGATTTGTGTACTCATGCAACTAGCAATGCAAATTGCGAGTACCAGGTCACATTTCATCAACGCCGTAGTTGTATCTTGTCTTTCAGCAGATTAAAGACATAGCGATTTTAATACTTACAATTTCGGAGAAAACAAGTAATTTTCATATCAATTTCATGCATGTATCACTCGATCTAACAACGTTTATAGTTTGCTAGGCCATTTGGCAAGCGGCTATGCTTTGCCACCACCATGTTGACCTCTTGTGATGCTAGACTGGTTTTCATACCTTCCATATAAGAAACGATACGGATATCAAGCCGACTTTGAAAATAAAAGTCACCTAGACGAGTCTAAATCCATCGAGTGTTTGGATTGACTCAGCATATACATTTACTGCAAGCACCCAAATGATCCATACTGCACCCTCCGAATATTCTGGCTAGTGATGTGATTATGATTTTTAACGTAGCTTTAACAATTTTTCAGTCATATCGCTACGATGTCTGCAGTGTGGCAGTTTATAGTGATGTCTAGCACTGGGGCATCATGACGCAGACATGTAGCATGATGTCCCACCCAGTCACATTATCCTGACACCAGGCCGACCAGTCCTAACACTAACCTCTTAATGCTGAGCGCCAAGCGAGGCAGCTGTTAGTACCATTTTTGTAAGTCTTTGGTATGACTCGACCGGGGATCGAACCCACGACCTCCCGCATCTGAGGCGGATGCTCTAACCACTAGGCCACCGGAGCGGTCAATATTCTGGCTAGAACTCAATAAATTTAACTCATGATCAGTTTAGTTATGACTCAATTATGTGACTGTTTCGTGTGTGAAGTGGAGGCGGAAAATGCCCGGGTTTTTTCCCCGGCTTTCATCAATATTTGTGAAATTCAAGGACTTTTCATGGTCGGGAAATTTTTTTTCATTTCTCCCGACTTTTTCCCAGTAGCGTGGGAACCCTGTGCAAAGGATACTACATCAAATAATTACCAGAATCAAAGCAACAGTACACATGGGAATCATACAGGATCATATAATTACTAGTATCAAAACAATAATACACATTGGAATGCATACATGATCAGACAATTGAAAAGCATACAGACTCAGAAAAACCATACCAATGGATTTGATTAGGTTATGTTCAAAATCATGCCTTACAGCATGATAGTTGGGTGCATTCTGGTCATTTTTATGCACTTTACTAACAAAATCATGGTTAAACTGTGACAATGCATATATCAAAAGAACTGTGAAGTGAAACCCATTCTCTTGACTACATGTACAAAGTGCTATGACATATCCACCTATATCTAACTTTTCAAAAGCTTAAACACTGAGCTACATGTATGATACTAATGCCACTGGCAGCAAAACAAAATGAAGTCAATGTCGCAATATACAAATATATTAAAATTCAGAATTACTGAAGTACTGGGTCAATCATTGTTGCAAGCCACTAGAGACAATCCGCTATGCTCCTTTATACCTGTGACTGCCATGACAAGATTTCCTCATTTTTCATGAACATGCACCAACAAAACAAGTCAATAACACAATGTAGCAATCTCCTAAACATCAAGGAAAGTGCATTTTATTGATTGGTAAGTGTGTTTGGAGGAGAAACTCTGACTAGTGCAAACAGAATGAAATATATACTGGGTCAACACTGCTATAAAACGTTAAGCTCACAGTGACTGGTTAATCAGGTTTATGCATATTCACGAGAAATGAAAAATATCTAATCATAGACAGTGATGGACGATATAATACAGCACAGTGGCTTGCAACAAACAGGTTGAGTTAATAGTATTAGCTGTACACGTAAACTTTAGGATTGTTGCTTAACAAAAGGAAATAACATCTACCATCATTTTAATAAAGTACATGCAAAAACTGCCAATAGTATAGATGTACCATAAGGGTCCTACATGGAGAAGCATCTGGAAAAAAGAATTATTTTAGCGAAAGAGACCAAAATTTATAAGAAGTTCTTCTTTCATCTCATGTAAAACCTTCCACGAGGTTTTGCAACTATGGATGGTGGACAACTTAACATGCATGAACCATTTATCTTTCAATTTTTCCAAATTAATTTACATTGACCCAAGGGGTGGGGTGGGGTATACCAAATCAACATAATATCATCGATGTATACTTTTAGCTATCATATCTATGGCAATACATCAATGATATCCAGAGATAATAAAAACCATTGCTAGCACACACAACTCTGAATCGTGATGATGGCCTGCAAAATTCTTGTCAGCTTTATTACTTGTTGCAACCTGAATAAACAGCAAAAGAGGAAATACTGCAAGGTTTGTGTTCAAAAATAACTACTTCTACATGAAAACAGAGCAATAAAGTCAATGCCTGTGAAGAACAAAGATGCTGATATCCCAATTATAGCAAGTCTTGTAGAATAACTACACTCCAAGCAGTAAAAAGGTTCTTTATAAATATACACTTGCTATCAGAGCAAAGATAGAAATCAAACAGTTGCTGCACTTCCTAACAACCCAAAATATATTGCAAACAAGAGGCTAATGAAGGGACTTGCGCTCTAGTGATCCAATCGAGTTTTCATGAAATTTACTATAAAACACCTTTTTAACTACCAAGCACTGAAACCAAAAATGGTTTACAAATTAACAATGAAGACAGCTATATTGGGCATATGATGGGCACCATTTTCATTTAGGAATAACAGTCTTTTGCTGAAAACCCCACATGAACATGACCATCCTTTCAGAAGCAACAGCAACAGGATTTTCAAGATGACCAGCATGGTGGCCATATTGGATGTCAGATCTGTATAATTTTCATTTAAGCACAGCTTGACACCATAAGCAGTCTTCTGGAGAAAACTCCATGACAAAAGGATGATTAGTAATAACAAGATTGTCAAGATGGCTACCACAGGGGCCATACTAGCTGTCAGATTTGCACCATTTTCATGTAGGACCAACATAACAAGTCTCCCGCTGAAAAAAGCTTGTTGATATGACTTTCTTTTTAAAAGAGGTAACAATAAAAGGACTTTCAAGATGACCTCTGGCAGCCACACTAGCTGTCAGATTGGCACCATTTCATTTAGGACCAATTAAAGATCATAAAAGAAGATTTTGTTTGAAAAACCCATGTCAATATGACTTTCCATTGATGAGGAGCAGTGAAAACAAGATTTCCAAGATGGAACCTATGGTGACCGTACTGGATGTCAGATCAACACCAATTTCATTTAGGACCACCTAGACCTGATAAAAAATCTTCTGGTGAAACCCCATGTCAATATGACTTTCCATTCAGGAGTAGCAAAAACAAGATTTTCAATACAGCCAACATGGATGTTGGATCTGCACCATTTCCAATTAGGACCAACTAGCCATCATCTGAAGTCTCCTGGTGAAAGTCTGATGTCAATAATAGTTGCTTTTACAGCCATATTTGATGTCCGTGAGGTACCATTTTCACCTAGGACTAACCAGACATCATGAGAAGTCCTTGGGTGAAAACTCCATGTTAATAAGACTTTCTGATAAAGAGTATCAAAAACAATATTTTCCAGATGTCTGTCATTACAGTTTGTGTGTGATTTGGATTTTTAACACAGCATTAACAATTTTCCAGTTATATCAAAACTATGTCTGCAGTGTGGCAGTTTATGGTGATGTCTGCCACTGTGGCATTGCATTGACAATTGTCCTCTCAATCAATACATTACTTGTGCCCTTCTGTGTACTTAGTTGGAAAAGCCTACACCATTTCTCCTCATGAAAATCCACAGAATGGAAACTGAAAACAGGAAAGACATTCTAAATGTAACGAAGCTAACCATTAAAAATAGGCAAATATAAACTGTATTTATATTTTACTATGAATCTAGCAGTATCAGATACATTTGGTACTCTAGAAATGTGCTCATAAATACAAATGCCCCACCAGAGCGCCTGAAACTGACCTAAATAGAGAACATAATCAAGAAGAGATGGACAGAAGGTCATACATGCACATGGACAGGGATACAACCATATGCCCTACCACTGTCACTATATAGCATGTAAAAACAATCCTTGCAAGGACCTTTATAATGTCCTTAATTTATTCACATCAGGCCAAATTAGGATAGGTAGGATATTGTTTTAAAAATAGCATTATTTAGTATATAAAATGTACTAAGTGCTTCAAGTACAGGGCAAAAATGGCTCAATTAGATACTAATTTTAGGAATATGTTTATTACTTTTTTACTCTGGGGGGATCAAGTCTTGGATTTGGCCAATGTAGGTATGTGAGAAAACTTGCCAGTAGCTTCTCGTGGGTCATTGGTTCTTTCCGGGGGTTTTCCCCCCGAGTTCATCCTCTACCATTAATACTGGCCGCCATGTATAGCCTATCATGTGCTGAAAAATGGAGTTAAACCCTACAGCAACAAAAACAACAACTACTCTGGGGGGAAAAAAAGCTGACCGGAAGCACACATTTTTGTTTGCCTTACCTATCAAATCGATGGACACAATGACAGACAGCACTTGAATCAGGGATCATACCTGGGGAATAATGTAGTGAAACAGTTGCGCTTGACCCAGAAATTCTTCTTCAACATATCAGGGAAGTGAGGCTGACTTCTTGCCATGACTCAGTACCTTCCATCCCTCTCTGTCCCATTTAATACGGTATTTTGATAAAAATTGGTAGAAACTGCAATCCTTGAAAATTATACAACAAAACACTGCATAAAACTGCTTATAAACTTTCATGCTGATTTACCACATATACTCGCTTATAAGAGTCCAACTGCAAACTTCATAGACCCAGCTCTGCTGGCACATAATACACCAGCAGATCTGGTTTGAGCAGTTTATTAGGAGTAATCAGTAGAACAAACAGCATAGACCTTGATCTGCAGGCACTTTATGCTACAGATCAGTACCCTTGTTGTTTGCAGTTTGACTTGCCTTATAAGCAAGTATATTGGTAATGGTAGCTGCTGGTACCATTAGTGTGCCTTCTTGAGTTTCTTACAGCCAAATATTTAAATGTGTATTCAAGTTTTGGGCATAAGAAAAGGACAAGACTATTAATACAATGGTTCACTGTTGTGACATAAGCAATGCTCATAGTTCACGAATCTGACACAATCTTGTGTCTAGAGCCCAGAGGGCTACCAGAAAGCTGATTCTGAGGTATTATATGCTGAATTTAGGTACCCAAAGGTACTACTCCATGATATGGAAACTTAAGGTTTTCAGAGTATTACCATAAAATTTCACAAAAAAGAAAAAATATTAATCAATCCTCACAAGGGAAAAGGGCAATCTTAAATAGTTTTGCATGAAAGTGCCTTGTCTAGACTACTGAACATAAGCTGGGCTACCAGGTTATTTTTCCTGATCTACCAGGATCTTCTGGTAGCTCCTCAGTCTACCATCTGATTACGAAATCTGTTGGATTCTGGATCTACCACTACTATACTAACACATTACAAGTATTTCTTGCTGAGTCAAGTTCATAACAATCTAGGTACTGGCAATAATAATGTGCCTCAAGGCAGATTAGTTCCTATTTGTAACTAAATGAATTACTCTCTGAAATGAAGTCTTTGCTATTATTATTATTATTATTATCATTATTATTATAGTGGAATGTGCTTTATAAAATCAATAATTCCGTATATTCATATGTGATTACTTCACTCACTAATTTACAAGATATAAACTCTCTAATTTACATTGTTGACTATTTGTTTCCATTACAGGGTAGGCTACAGGTATAATTTACAATTACTAATTTGTTACATACAGTCCTCTCGTTATTGGTTATTGTCGTCTACTTGTTTTTACTACAATGTATATAGCTACAGGGCTATAATTAACAGTACAGTAATTACAACACAAAGAAGGGTTACACTATTTCACAAAAGAAATTTCTGGAAAATATCAGTGTCACTAGAATAATTTACTTCCCTTTTTATCAACCTAGTTTTAACAATTATGAGTTGCAATGCCTATTTAAAATAAGCGTGCAATAATAGGATATTTTAAGTTTAAAACAAGAACTGTGTTTTAAGAAACACATATTTCCCATTCTGTCCCCACCCCACCCCCAATAAGCTGTTGACATATCTAATGGCAAAAAGCTCATGACTACAACCAGTAGTATAGCCCAAGGACAGGAATGCTAAAGGAAGTAAGGAAAGTCTATGATACTGTTATATATTCCAAACAGGGTATAAAAAAATGCAACCAAGAAAAGAACCATTTTTTTTTAACCATTTGCTCCATTGCAGAAAATCATGAGTAGGAGTGGCATTCTGTAACAGTTATGTAAAAGAGTTATATTTAAAATAGGCACTGAACTGGATAAGGTTCTAACTGAAAGAAGAAAAAATTACTACTAATAATAATACAGTGGAACCTGTCTTGAAAGACCACCCCTTTTGCCAAAACATAATGGTCTCTCATAACAGATCATAATACTATATAATCAATAAATCTGTACATGAAGAACCTGGTCTCTCAAGACAGGTTTTACTGTAATAATAGTTACTATTATTATTATTATTATTATTATTATTATTATTATTATTATTATCATATGCTATTTCTTGACCCTATGGCCCCACTCAGGTACATAACCATGGCTACCAGTGTATCAGATGATAAATTATTCCAACTATGACAATCAGTTCTTGACACTATGGCCCCATCCAGGAATATTATTCAGAGGACAACATAAATATAGGGAAAAAGGTGATTTACATATCATACAATAGTATAAACCTGAAATGAATTAGATAACAAACTCATTAAAACATATGGACTCCAGGAGTCAAAATTGTAATAGAAAGGTGCCTTACATAGTGGCCCTACTTAGCAAATGGTCCCAAAGGTAGATTTAGTGAAATCCACACATGCAGTCTGCAACAATGTTATATTATAAAGTTCACTGGTTACTGATGTATAAGTGAAGAAAAAAAACAGAGCCTAAAAGCTTGAATTCAAATGTACCCGAATTGAAATTCCTGACCACAGGGCCCTACCCAGGGGCAGGAGTGGTACTGAGAGAAGTGGGTTATGTGATATTTAATTCCAAGTGTGAAGTGAATCAGGCAAGGATTAAAGGGAAGATAAGTCATGGAATAAACTTATGCCCCCAATGTCATTTTTGACCCCATAGTATCAGTCCAGGAAATTGTGTGTGTGTGTGTGTGTGTATGTGTGTGTGTGTGTGTGTGTGTGTGATTTGGATTTTCAACGTAGCTTTAATAATTTTTCAGTCATATCACTACTATGTTTGCAGTGTGGCAGTTTATAGTGGTGTATAGCACTAGGGCATCACGCCGTAGACATGTAGTATCATGTCCCAGCTAGTCACATTATCCTGACACCAGGCCTACAAGTCCTAACACTAACCTCTTAATGCTGAGCGCCTGGTGAGGCAGCTGTTAGTACCATTTTTATCAGTCTCTGGTATGACTCAGCTGGGGTTTGAACCCGCAACCTCATGCATCTGAGGCAGATGCTCTAACAACTCGGTCACCAGATCGATCTCTCCAGAAATGTGATGTGATGTTTTATTCCAAAAATGGTGAAAGGGCAATAGAAAAAGTCAAAGTGTGTCCCCATTATAATTCCTAACCTCCACTGCCCCACCCATGGGCAGGAGTGGTACTGAGAATTAGATGGCATGTGATGATATTATAATTCAAAAATGTAGTTAATGATGTTTATTGTTACAAAATTACAAGCGATTACAAATTTTAAGCAAAAACCTACACCAAAATATTTCCCCAATATCAAAATGTTCCCATGGCCCCAACCCTGGACATAGTATATATATTATTTGTTTTTTTAACTTAGCTTTAACAATTTTTCAGTCATACTGCTATGATGTCTGCAGTGTGGAAGTTTATAGTGATGTCTAGCACTAAGGCATCATGCCACAGACATGTAGCATCAAGTCCCACCCAGTCATAGTATCCTGACACCAGGCCGACCAGTCCCAACACTAACCTCTTAATACTGAGCGCCTAGCGAGGCAGCTGTCAGTACCATTTTTATAAGTCTTTGGTATGACTCAGCCAGAGTTCGAACCCTTGACCTCCCGCATCTGAGGCAGACGCTCTAACCACTAGGCCACTGGAATGGTTTCAACCCTTGGCTGAACCCCGGGACTGGGGTGGTTATGAGAAAAAAGGATAAGGTGAAGACAATATATTCCAAACAAGGTGAACTGGTTTAGGAATCATAGAAATAAGGTAATGAAGGAAAAAAAAAAAACCAGAACAAAATCTTTTTAAAAAATGCTTCCCCATCACAATTCCTAAGCATACTGCCCCACCCAGGAAAACCCAATAATAGAAGCACTACAGTGGAAATGTGGAGTATGTGATTACATTATATTCCAAATATAAAGTGAATAAGGTAAGCATCAATATTAAAACCAAATTTTGCTCAAATTGCTCTTACCACAATTATTTTAACATTTTTAAACAAGAGCCCCTCAAAGTGACTGATGCTGTACTGGCCAAAAAGAATCTCCAGGAATTCAAGACAAGACCATTTCTTCCTTTCAACTGCTGAGTGTTGAACCATTTCTGATATTCTTCAGCAATAACAAGATTTTCAGATCTGCTGCAACAGATGTCAGATTGGCACCATTTTCATTTAGAATCAACATGGCATCATAAGAAATCTTTTGGTGAATGAACAATATTGATATGACCAGCCATTTTGAAGAAGCAGCCATAACAAGATTTTCAAGATGGATATGCTGATATGATCTTTCATTCAGAAGCAGTCATAAAAGTAATCAAGCCATACTGGATGTCTGAGCAGCACTATTTTCACTTGGGACCATTTAGTAAAAGATCCATCCTAACCTGGACATAGTCGTCAATATGCCTGCCAATGGGTAATGGGTACTCAGGTAACTGTCAATTGATAATAACCCAGTAATAACATAAGCTATCATGTACCAGTTTAGTTCATGTAAACAAACCAAACCATGTTTCCAAGTTCAGATTAACAATTATATCTCATAACATCAGAAGCAAGTGAGATACAGACTAACGCATACAGTTCTAGGCTTGTGTCATGTGACTATTGGCTACTGTGCATGAGCACACAACACAACACTGACCTACCAAGATATTTTAGTTCTGTCTAATATACAGGCATTGAGGATCAGTAACAAGAACAAGAATTTCAAAATGGCCACTGTCTTGTAAAAACTCCAGGGCAGTAATACTTTTCGTTCAGCAGGAGTTACAATAAGATTTCCAACATGGTCCGTATGGTGAACATATTGTTCATCAGACTGGCACTATAAGAAGTCTTTTCGAGAAAAACCTATATTTATATGACCATCCATTCAGAAAAGGTAGCAATAAGAAAATTTTCAAGATGGCTGCTGTGGAAGCCATACTGGACATCAGATAGACACCATTTTCATTTAGAACCAACTATATATCATAAGAACACTTCTGTTGGAAACATCATGTCACTATGACTTTCCATTCAGGAGTAGCAATAATAAAATCTCAAAGATGGCTGCTGTGGTGATCATAATGGACATCAGATTGGCACAATGTACATCATAAGAAGTCTTCTACGGCAGTCCTCTATGTAGTTTAGGGGAATAGTAAATCAAACTTGTACAAACAGACATATGGAGGACAGACAACACAAAAGCTCTTCTTGTCTACAATACATAAATAAAAAATTATTACTCAACAAGGAATATTTGTCTCCGAGTAACCACGTTCCCACATGGTTTCAATTCTGAAGGCATTATTACTTTTACGGTCATTTTAAGGCTTAATGGAAATGCTTGTAAATAACAAAGTGCATGATTCTTGATTATTTTTATGATGTCCTTGAGAGCAAAGTCTGCCTCTAAAGATGATGATCTAAAGAAATATTTGATGAATGAGTATATGCTAAATAAAATTCTTGTCTTGACATAATACACTACATAATCAGTTCTAATGGTCAATGCATCAGGCATTACGGTCAATGCATTCAGATGAAGTTCAGTTCTAATAGCAACATTGTCAGTGAGTGTGTGATTTAGATTTTTAATGTAGCTTTAACAATTTTTCAGTCATATCACAATAATGTCTGCAATGTGACAGTTTATAGTGATGTCTAACACTGTGGCATCATGTCTCACCCAGTCGCATTATCCTGACACCAGGCCAACCAGTCCTAACTCTAACCTCTTAATTCTGAGCACCAAGCGAGGCAGCTGTTTGTACCATTTTTAAAAGTCTTTGTAAGACTCAGCTGGGGTTTTGAAATGGCGACCTCCCACATTCAAGGCAGAACAATTTATGTAACAAGACAAGCTTATAATCTTCTACAAAAAATATTCTTTAATTTTGCTACATTTATATTTTTTGCCAAATACTTTTGTTTAAGCAACTTGCAAATCTGGCAACTTAGAGCAAAACATTGCAGTTATGTTTGCCCGATTTAAAACAACAGTTCTGATATGTGTTTAAATCTTACTTAAAATGCCAACGTGGATATATACATAGTATTTTAGTGTATTCAAGAATTAGGTATAGACTGACCTGGTAAATTAATCATTCTATCCATTTGAAATTGATATCAAACAAGCCCAAATCTGACTGTATGCACTTGCCAAAATTACAGCCAGCATTATGCCAAATCTAAATGTCTGCAAACTTGATCTTAAAACACCCAAGTAAAACTACTGACGGACTTTATCAATACCTGCACACTCTTGCAAATATCAAATCTTATTTTAACTGATCACCAACAATCCAGTTTAGATGTACATACAAGTCTGTAAAACTGACCTTACACATCCAAGTAAAACCCCGACTGACTGCATCAATACCTGCACATGCAGCAAATTATTTTAACTGTTCACTGCACATCCTGTTGCCTAAATAAACATTATACAGGAACAATGCTGCTTTTATAGAACTTGTATTAAGATATTTTTTCTGAAGAAAGGTCAAAGCCAATGAAATTTGGAAACCTGCATATAAACTAGATTAGTCAAATGAAACCAAAATAGTGTTTATGATATGCTTTTTTAACTTTTAATTATTGTTTTTATTTCTTTGAACAAATTCAAAAGCATTTTTAGACCAATGTTAATTATATGGGCTTTGTTCATTCATCTAAATGGCAAATGTTCAGAAAAAAATACAGAAAATACACATTAATTTTGGATTGGGAACAGGACCCGTAGTGTACCATAAATTTCAGCAAAGAAAACATGTTATAAATAAATTTAGCTATTTCAGAAGAACTGGCACAGAACTTCAAGGTTTTTATCAAAGGAATAATGACCATTACAACAACTTGCCTCAACACTTTCAAAATGGGGATGTCAATGCCAGCAGCCCAGTAACAATGACAACTGCTGAAGTTCTTCTTACACTGAAATCTTGATCCAACACTTGAGGGACAATGAAATTTCATCCTTTCTGGACAGGTGTCAATTATATACAGTACAGAGGTCAAATTAGTAACCAAAATTATGAAAGAATGATTTCAATACAACCCTTTATGAATGGGTGTCCTTGATATGAAGGTCTATGAGGTATGTGCTAAAACAGAGTTTGCTGTATTTAGTATTATATATGTTAATTATTATGATTATAAATTGCAAGGGTCATTTAGAAAATAAAATTAAATAGCTAATGTTGTTCATCACTGAGAGTCTATACCATAAGATATGGTCATTTTGTTTGGCAAATATGTTATTGTGGCCTTTTGACCTTGGAAGATATAGAAGAAATCTTGATGATGAATTTGATGGGATATAAGTTCAGGTAACAGGTTTTCCCCTAGGAAAATGAGGCTACCCTCCCTAATTTCTGATTGGTTAATTGCTAAAGGACCTGACCTTGTTAATACTTAGAATGATTCAGAAATGAATCTTTGAATTCTGGTTCTGAAATTACATTCCAGTGTGTAAAAAAAAAAACTTTTACATGAGAATTATTTCCATCTTAAACATCGGTCTTAGTGAAGTCATTGTGTTCAGTTGAGAGGATTTAATTTACTTATTTCAATTATTCATTGGAATTACAAGGTGCTCATAAACATCAGGATTAAATAACTTTTGGAAACTGTGAATTCATTTAAAGACATTTGGGATTAACTGTGATACAGGTAGACTGTTAGGACAGATCAAATGATTCCAGATTATTGGTAACAAATACGATGCAGTTTTCTGATGGTCCTCAAAACACAATGGAGAAAAGAGTACCTAGTTTTTTTGGGGGGGCGGGGCTTTTTTTTGCCTGTTCATTTTAGAATGTGCCCTTATACCAACGAGCCATATTTTTTATCTTCTGTGCAAGAAAGATCATTCCTTGACACCCATATCACACTTAGAAACATTAAGATAAAGATGGTTACATTTAATTTTACACTAACTGCACAGAGTTCATCCCAAGCTTACTGAACAGTGTATGGTCATTGCCAAAAATACAAAAGAAAATCAATTACATTGGCTGACAAAAAAATGTCATAGTGATTTTGATTAGCTTTGGCACCAATTTAGAGCACTTGGTCTATGATCATTGGTGGGAAAATGTGATGAAAAGAAGATGAAATAATCTACTGCAACAACACTGCTAAAGTATTCCAAACTAAAGTAGCACACATGGTGGAAAAAAATGTAGATTCAAATCTATAACATAAATTATGAAGGAATGGCTACTCAAGCATGAGGAATTCAAGCCCCAGCATGGAAGGCTTATGATAGAGGAAAATGATAATGATCATAGATGCCCAGGTGTGAAATTATTCATTTTTGCAATAATACATGCATTCACTTTTCAAGCATTATAAACTTTGAATCAGTCTTTGTCAAGTCAGACTATATCACAGTTTGCTACATTTTCTCTGTCCAATGAAAAGTTGACACAGTAAATCACTTCTGAAGAAACCCTGCATGATGATATATATTAAAATCAAATAGCTGACCTGAAATTGGATGAATCAGTTCTAGTTCATGTTACCCCATTTATGCTCACAATTAGTCAGGTCCAAACTTCTCCAACACAGACCCTGTGGATTTAAATACATTAAGGATTACAATACAAAGGACTTCTTGAAATGCCTGAATGAAATAAAGATTGACATCAAATGATTTCAAAAATATGTATGTCTGTATATAAGCCATATTAGCGTGCCAAAACAATGATGTGATCTTGCACTGGTATGTGACTAACACCTTAAAGCCCTGCCACACCAATATGAAGCAATAATTTAGTTCTGTACCAGTAAGACAGTCTTCGCTTCAGCCAATCAGGTGTGTTTTCTTAGATTAATTTGGGTACATTTTCAAATTGCCTAAAATATGCACTCCTTAAAACACAAACCCTGAAAAATATAAGATATATCATCATATTATGAACATGTGTGCCTCGTTGTGTACCTGCAAAACACTGTGTATTATGTCAGTTTTTTGCACAAAAAAATAAGATTCCATTTCTTCAAAAAGCAGAGATGTTTGTTTTGTAAGAAAAAACTGTAAACATTGAAACTCTATTTTAAAAAAAAAATTTTTTAGTGACATAATGATGCTGGGACTTTATTGCAAATAACAGTGAAACTTTTGCACATCTTTATCTCATTCACTGGTGATACTCTGAGTGCCAATTCATGAATTTTAAGTTCACTTCATACTTTGGAACATGCTTCTTCATAATGAACTGTATCTATCAAACAAAGCTTTCAATTCATCAGATATTCTTTTCACTTGGTTGCCTTGCTATCTTTTATCACATCTGTCAATGACTAGGATAATTTAAGGTAGTATCATTGTTGCTGACACAATAATATTTATAAGTGTTCGTGCAGTCAACTGAAATGAACACACGACCATGACCAATACCTGTTACGCATAATGAATTTGCTTCCCTTTTTTCAAAGTCCATTCCCTTTATTAGATTTCATACAAAAGACAAAAATGAACATGAGAATACAAATCAGATCTGCTTTTAATTGAGTGTAGCAAATATGTCCACAAATTGGAGATCAAAACACAAACGGCAGTTAATTAGGTTCTTGCAGAAATGCTGATGGATATAACAATGAAAGTAGATTAACACATTTGAATATGTGAGGGCCTATCGCATTTAAGATGATTACACTGAAACTGAATTAAAATATATGACTAAAGTAAAAGTTTCACTTGACAACTCAGTCATTATATTTATTTCATAAAGTGTTGCCACCAACAGGAATTAGTGACATTTTCACTATCAAAATTATCAAGGATAACTTGTTACAGTATACCGAGAATTTTTTGAAAAGAAAATTAAACAAAATATCGGACTTCAAATAAGGATAAATTATTCTGACATTTTCTATATACAAAAATGGGATCCACATATGCCCATGTTATATGTGGGTTTGCGAGTGGGTGTAAGTTTGTGGTGTACACATTTAACTTGGCAGTCAGTAATTTGTAATAATCCTTTCTTCTGTAATAACCAGGGGCTCAAAACTGGCTAATGCCAACTGTTATGCTCACTCTAAGTAGCACATTTACACTCTGACAATGGATTTTTTCACCAATTTTCTCTATACATTGCCATTGCCCATTCACATAAGAAACTATTTCCTACATCATCAAAATAGATTATATGTTACTGATTTATTACATGAACAATTTAAACATTTGAGTAAAACAGAAACATTTCTGTGAAATTCTGGGTCAAAATTTACTATATAATCCCCATAATTTAATCCAGGTCCTGTGAACATTTCCCAAATGCTGATACACTACGCAACATGATACTAATTACAAACATATAGTCCAAGTAGATAGCCTTTCCATCCACCACAAGTAAACAAGCAAGTAAACAAGCAAGGTGATGCTAAGTAAAGTTGATTGACATGTGGGAAATAAAGTTGATTGACATGTGGGAAATAAAGTTGATTGACATGTGGGAAATAAAGTTGATTGACATGTGGGAAATAAAGTTGATTGACATGTGGGAAAGTCAATTAGAATATTGTCAAACAACAGTTACCAAGGAAGTATATCTTTACTTAGAATATTCTTATACCTTACCAGGTTTTGATCAAAGTTGTTTTCATATCACTCCACATCATCAGTACCTTCAAATAAGTGCTGCATCAGTATGTCTAACTTCAAAAGGCAATTACTTTTTCATAACTCTTTACAAATCTACTGTATTGTGATAAATTACTATTCTGTACTTATTATGACTTTGCTGTTTTGTAATTCTTTTCCCAAATGATGAGAGATAATATAATCATTATGATCATTAGAATAATATACTCAAGTGCAGAATATAAAGAAACAAAAAAAAAATAACCCTCAATAGATAAAATCAGAAGATGTGTTTATTTTAGAACTCTGATTCTTTTATCTCAATGTTAAAATTGCTTCCTGTTCCAAGAGCATACATGGACTTCTGATGTATTGCAAATTTTAAAATTTGGTGTTAAGTGAACATCATTTGTTTTAACATCATTTATGAACAAAATGGAAAGAATAACTGATTCATATTTATTATAGCAACAAAATTTGATTTACTGTTGATTACCCATCACTTACACTGGAATGGGGCAAGAACCAATAAAACATAACTTCATAATTTTATACCACCTGATGTGAGTAATGGGACTGAAACTCACTGATGAGAACTGTATCTTAATTCTGAGATTCTTCATAATGGATCTGCCACTGCAAACAGATTATAGCTGAGTAATGAAGTTGAAAATGTCTGATAGGACAACCGCATGATTTGTTGGGTAACCAGATTTTCCAGTATGGTTGTCGATGCAACAAAAATGATATCTTAAATTTGTTCACTTCCATACATACATGTTTACTGTATTCATACTTATGACTCTCAAAGACCTCTATATAACAATGATAATTTGAAGCATTAGCCATTTATAAAAGTGGACTGGTTCACAAGTCATCAAAATACAAGCATCAGTAAGTCATAGTCAGTGGGATTCAATTTGTTTACAGTAAACTGTTTTCTTTTCCTAATAGAAAAGTTACTCAATGCGTAGCGTATGTTTGTCAAAAGCATACACAAATGCAAAAAAACGTAATAGACATGTCTTTCATTGCATAAAGCACAGACCAATCTGCATCTGTTTGTTCTATCATGTATTTTACACTTTATCTGTCAGCACAATATTCTCTCAAAGCAGTGGAATAATGCAGCATACACCAAGATCCATGTACATAGTGTTGTAAAGTCATGATTCCAAGTTTGAAAGGTCTATGATCTACCCATGCTCCACCTAAACTGTAGCCCTGATACAGTACATACGTCTGAAAATTGCCTGCCTACAACCCTGACAACAAGATCTGGGCCTATGTTGTCTGCAAACGGCACCACATTTACATTGATACAAATTAAATCAATTAATGAGTGTACCATACCTATTAAAAAAAAAAGTACAAACACTGTAACCTGTGTCATTGTGATCAGTTATGAAATAGTGCTGAGTTTATTTCCCTACAATGTACATAAACAGATTGTGTGTATTACCATAAAGTATATACACACACACAACCAAAAAAAACTGGTTTCATTAGAAAGATCTAAACATATATTCCAAAAGATAACAACAATTATATAAAGAAAACAACACCTGCATGTTCTTTATACAAATCAACAATTGCACTTAAGAAAATCTTCCAAAATGAGGTTGATAATGAAATGCATTTTCAAATCTGAATCCTACATAGTGAAGTGCCATATGTTAATTCTAATCAATCCCACCCCCCACAACACAGGCACACCTGGTAGTAGTTTTATTGACACTGGAGATGGAGGAGTCACAATGTAAGCCAGGAAAACATGTATATTACAGAATGGCAAATTTGACTCAAATTATTGTTTACGGAGTTTTGGCAATAAACTAGACTTTTCAGGATGGATGGGGATATCTCTTTCACACTGATATGAAAATGTCTTTCAGATTTATTTATACAGGTGTGTGTGTGTGTGTGTGTGTCTATATATATATATATATATATATATATATATATATATATATATATATACACACACACACAATGCATGATTGTAGCAAGATTTTTGAGAAAACAGTTTCAATCGGGCAATCACACATCACAGAATAGACACTGTGTGAATGAAAGGAATACACTTAAACCTACCTTAAATTACATCTATGTCACCTCAATAAGTAATAACCTGCATTATAAAATCAAAAGTGAAAATTCTTTATTTAAAGTTGCCATCTGAGGCAAAACAATAAACATAACTCTAAGAGTTCTTTTACAGACTATGCAATATAATAACATAGACATCTATGGATGTTATTAGTAAAAGACATGATTAAGAGGTTAAAGACACATAAAAGGTTAAGATGTACCCGGGACATACATAACTTTGCTACTTAAGGTCACCTACAACAAATATTTGTAAAAATAAGTCTCTATTAAACAGATGTCCACCTTGTTCACTTACAACAGGGTTGCTCTTTATTACAGGTTTGACTGCACAAGTCTATACCATGTATTCTCACTTACAAGTCAACTCCCACTGCACAAGTCTATACCATGTATTCTCACTTACACTCCCACTGCAAAACTTCAAAGACCCAGATCTTCCACTGCATAATGTGCCAGCAGATCATGGTCATTTGTAATCAGTAAAACAAACAACAGAGACCCTTATTTGCACAGATACCTGTGCAGTTTGCACTTGGACTTGACTTATAAGTACATATGGTAAATGTATTTGTTTCTCTTGATTTGATTATTATGGTACATACAATTTAATACAGAAATAAATCTTGAAAAGTTTTTAACCTAAGTTTGTATCTGCACAAATGGACCACTATATTGGCATGTACAGTAAACCTGGACCTGCACAGGTAATAAACTTACATGCCATAGGTATACTGATGTCAGCTGGTATGCTTGTCACCTGCATTCTTTACCTTATGAGTAACTTTCCAGGCTGGATGCATACACATTTCTGAATTTGGGATTTTTTTCCTATTCAAAACATGTATCACTTGCTGCACACTTATGTTATGAGGACCTGACAATTAAAATGTCTAGTGCACTTAAATGGAAAGAACAAAATAACAGTAGAAGAAGAAGAGGCCAGCATATAATGTTCTACTAGCCACTGGACTCAGGACACAAGACTGCTGGACCCTGATATATGTAGTAAAAAATATGTAACTATGAGAACATGGGCATGTTGCCCATTACAAATGTATATACAAATATCACTCTGCCTCTGGTACATAAGAACTTTGCTAAACCAGCCAACTTTTATCTGACCTGCATGTCACATAGTAGCTATAAAATGGCTTCAAAAACCTCTTCTGTTACATGCATTACACTGTTTGAATTTGGAAATGCATAATATCTATGGATGATCCTGTTTAGTATGCTATTTAGATTGCTGAAGAATAGTCTTTCAACTTATCCCTAAACAAAAGCTGATTTCTAACATATCAGACTTGCATGGCAGGGAGCCCAGCCAAGCTTAAAACTACTACATATGAAATGCTTATTCTACTATTCAATTCCAGTAATTATCCCCAATGATGTATGCCAAAAAATGCATAAGGTAAAGATGAACTGTTGTTTAACTAACTCCTATAAAATGAATCGAGTGTGTAAGTGAATTTGATTTTTAATATAGCTTTAACAATTTTTCAGTCATTTTGCTATTATGCATGCAGTGTGGCAGTTTATAGTGATGTCTAGCACCGAGGCAGTGTTTCCCTTTACCCTCATATGTGCTTCAGAGACCCCTCAAAATTTAATTTGACCCCCAGTTTTGATGCCAATGTTTCATTTTTTCTCAGTCTGACCCTCAATTCTGACACCAAGAGGATTTTTGACTCTCAGTCTTTCACCCCTAGGGGATACACTGACCGAGGCATAATGCCACAGGCATGCAGCATCGTGTCCCACCCAGCCCCATCATCCTGACACCAGAATGACCAGTCCTAACACTAACCTCTTAATGCTGAACAAATAGCAAGGCAGCTGCTAGTACCATTTTTATAAATCGTTGATAACAATGAATTGAGGAAATTGTATTAAATATGGATTTAAATATTAATATAATACATGGAACAAAATTTTTTATGCCAAACTTGCACAAATTACTACAGTGAAACCTGTCTTGAAAGATCACTGCTATGTGAGACTACCTGTCTTGAGAAACCATATTCGCAATGCACAAATTTATTGATTATATAGCATTGTGACCTGTAATGAGAGACCACCTGCCTTGAGAGACCATAATTTTTTGGCAGAAAGGGTGGTCTTTCAAGACAGGTTCTACTGTATATATCATTGTTGGAATAGTAAAATGTCATGTAACTATCCCATTTTTTAATAAAGAAATAATAACAAAAACTCCACCATGACACGCAAGTATGCCTATATTGGGATTGTCACCTGCCTGAAATGCTGCTAATAAACCTGAAAGGTCACCTATATTAAATAACTGTTAGCTTGAATTCTTAAGACCTTAATTCAAGATTAACATCTACTATACTGGCATCCACCGAGTCTACCTGTCTACAGAGGCCATATTTTTGAATTCCCTGACAAGATTGGTTTGCTTTCCTTTTTTTATGGTACATAAACACAAGCAGTATATTTAGTACCAAGGCCATTGGAGTAAAGTGTTTTGCTCAAGAACATGCTGTGGTACCTGATCTGGGTTTATCTAATCATAGAATTAAAACCTGCACCCTGTTAGTCACAAGCCCCACATGCAAATTACCGGGCCACCACACCTCCTGCCTCCATCAGATGCTTCTTACAACATGCAAGCTGATGCATCTGTTCTATTCCATTTCCGCAAGTCCTGAGGGTTCCTAAAGGAGATACCTGACTATATTTTTAAAAAACCCATACTCATTCTTCCCTGCAGGGTCTCATAAATGTCTTGCACCCCAAATTCAGGGTCTACCAAAATGACTACCATATTTTGAATTCAGATAATCCTTGGTTCACAACAATAAAAAAAGATAAAAGTATCTTTTCTATTTTAGATTAAATATTTAAGAGAAACTGACATGTAGCCACATAATGTAACAAACAAAAATTAATTGACAAAGTGAAAGGAGAATAATATCTGGTGAATCATAACAAGAAAAGTGCTAAAGATAAATATTCAAGTGTCTTTTTATTGTTTCCTGTAAACACTAAATTGAGAAAAATATGCTATCAGATGTATCATAACTGTTGTTTTGCAGCTAAAGCATGTGATGAACTTGATAAACTACAGTTACAGTATATACTGTCATACAAGTCAAGTCTAACTCCAAACAACATATATCAAAATCTGCCATTGCATAATTTGCCAACAGATCAGACTCTATGTACTTTTTGCCTAAATAGTATGCCCAACTACAGAGACACAGATATGCCAATGCATTATGTGATGGCAGATCTGAGTCTGTGAGGTTTGCAGTTGGACATGACCTTGAAGCAGGGATAAGGTACTTCACTGCCTCACCACAGAAAATCTCCAAGCTTAAAAAAACCCAGCACCTTGACCATTAAACAAATTTTCAACCATAAAATGTGTGTGATTCAGATTTTTAACATACCTTTAGGGGCCCCAAGTGGCCGAGTGCTCACCATTCTGGATCACTACCATCTCACCTCTGTCTGCGTGGGTTTGAGTCTCAGGCTCGGCTAATGTGGGCATGTGAGAAAGCCTGCCAGTAGCTTTCCGTGGGTCGGTTGTTCTTCCCAGGGTTTTCCAGGGATCTTCCTCCACCAGTTATACTGGCCGTAATGTATAGCCTATCTTGTGCTGAAAAATGGTGTTAAACCCTATAACAACGCACCTTTAACAATTTTAGTTATATCGCTATGCTTAATGCTGAGCATCAAGCGAGGCAGCTGCTATTATCACTTTGATAAGTCTTTGGTATGACTAGCCGTGATCTGAACCTGCAACCTTCCACAGCAGAGGCAGATGCCCTAACCACTAAGGCCACCAGAGGAGTCCTAATTATGTAAGTGTCCAATAATAATAATAATAATAATAATAATAATAAAAAATAATAATAATAAAAATAATGGCATTATTTAATGATACAATATACAAGTATGGTGATGATACATTAATAAATGTCACTGTAATTGCAATTTTTTTGGGTGTTTATTGGACCCTGGACTCCCTTCAGGAGACTCCAAAGCTAAGAAGATTCCATGAATAGGTAACCAAAATTATACTGCTCATGTAGATGGTTACCATATCAGCAACATATGCACTAAGTTGGCTAATTTCCAACCAACAAACCAACAGTTTAGGAAAAATCAGTTATGGACAGGCACAGGCTACCATAATACAACCCCAATCAGACAGCCCATTTAATTTTCATGGGAAGATCAATTTCCTGCCCCCAATATTTTGAGAAAAAAATGTTTGCTCGGAATTTTAAAAGGAAAAAAAAGAACTTAATATAGCCATTATATTAGTTGAAAATATAATGTATCTTGAGGTAAGTAAATCTCGGTGATTTGTAAAATATTTTTTATTGTGCCAGAGACCTAGTCTGGTGGACTCCAATCAAAAGTCTGGTTCCATTTAAAAAAAAAAAAACAAAAAACATTTGACTCACATGCAGAGTTATTTTGTTAATTATATGCATAACACTAAACCTGAGAAACTGCATGATGTATATGACTCTATCAATGCTTGCAGTCAGGGTGTGCCAAATAAATATGATAGGGTCTAGTTCTGAAGTAGTGTCAGTGTTTAATTATCCTCTCAAAATCTAAATCAATAACATTTTATTGGACTATATATTCAGCAAACTTCAATGCTGAAGTGATTAGATTTAAGACTAATATTTACAACTTACTTACTCACCCATGAAAAGCTTATTTCAACACTGACTACGCTGATAATTTGAAATATTCAAACAGCTGCACAAATATAAACGACCTTTCCTTGTGATGTCATTTAAAGGAAACTAAGCTACTTATTGACTTTGGTTCAGTCTTGTGTTTTATGGCACAGCAACATAAATAAGTTTATTTAGTGCCTGGAAACACCATGGGAATAAACCCAGGCTGATGATGGTATTATTCGAACCTATACCATTTCGGCTGCAACTCATGCATGCTAACCACTGTAGCTCCTGCCTCCATTAGTCACCTTGAAAGATATTTATGTTTATTCATCATTGTCTAATAACCAATTAATAATTTGCCCATATGATGTCTTGCCTAAGCAATATTGAATGGATTTAAGTCTGAAACAGTAGGAATGTCCACTTAAACTGATCTTGGAAATCAGTCAATAAATCTGCCATTTCACTGAAAGTAATCAAATCTTGACCAAATCAATTAATTGAAACAATTCTATCTCACCCCCCCCCCCAATAATTCATTGAAATAAAAACCGACTGCTGCAATGGATGTTATCAGATATTTTTATGGGACAACTAACAGAAGCAAAGCCAGGCCCCTGTGGATCTATACAAAATTCAGCTTCTGTTATACACTAAATTCCATCACTTAATGAAGATTACAATTCTGCCTAAGGCACATAGAATTACAGGTGGATGTACATGGCATTATAACATGACAGTGTGGGTCCACAAAAAATTAACAATTCTACCATATGACAGTACTAAACTAAGAGAAAGCAATGGTAGCTCAGTTGGTACAGCATCAGACTCATACAAGGGTTGTGGGTTTAATACACATCCAGGCCAGCCATTGTTGGCTGCCTTGGCTTCTTTGGGAAACGTATTTATCTTCCATTTCCTTTGATATTGCCAATAATGTGTTCAAAGTGCAATTAAAACCAACTAACAACAACTAAGCAAAGATGAAATGTGATTTGCCCAAGTCTGAGCCTTGGATGGGTAGGAACAAAAGTATGGGCTTCACGCATTTGCATATAGTGGTTTTAAGCATATTACGCATCACAAAATGACCTGCTTCAAGGAACACATGTGCCCAACAGCAGATGTTAAATTGATTATGAGAACAATTATCTCCTTTCTTAACCATACAAAGTAATATAAATTGACTGCCAATGTGACTCATGGTAAGATAGTATAATATCTGACCCAATGAAAATAAGAACAGATTTTGTTTGAACACAGACTGTGACTGAAACTTAAGACAGGGGCTATTACTAAAACTTCCTTTAGCTTCCTGTATGAACAGCCAAGGGCATACAATATCCATACAGATTTGCTGTTAAGTGAAATGGTTCCTAGAGCTAGATTAGATCAATTGCAAATGTAAGATACACTGACACCCATGTTGTATTTCTATTTAGCATGAACTAACTGCTAAATCATTCTATTTTGTCAGAAGACAAAAATGTTAATATTTTTTACATTTATTTTTCTGGATCATGTAAGAGTAATACTTCTCAAAAATAAATGTATAAATAAACTAATAAAGTAGTAGCAGGAGTTATTTTGTAGAGTAAAATTCAACCTCAAATAAAGCATCCTCTACCTTTCTCTCAGGCCTTAAAGAAAAAAAAGCAACCCCAAAAAACATGGATGTACATGGCAGATTCAATACCTTATTTTTGTCAAGAAATAATCAAGATTTATGCAGAATAATGTACTATACAAACTATGGTATTCTTCCTAAACATATATGGCCCAAATAATATGTCAAGTAAACATATTCAGGCAAGAAATATACTCTTAACTGAAAGTAACTTTGGGATTTTTTATGAATCATTAGTGTCTTTTTATACACAGTTACAAAGTATTTCATCACAGAAAATGAGATGACTACTTCAATTTAAGTCACTAACACTTGTCATCTCTCACTTAGTCCAGCTACCATATAATCCAAGTTAAAGTTGTATCTTGGAACTTTTGATACAACTGTATTGCTAATATCAGTTGTGAAGATAATAAATGATGTATTCATTGTTACATTAGGTAAATTATGCAAAGGCATTTTCATTGCTCTCTCAATTACAGATTATTCAGCTTTGTTTATGATGAGTCTAATACAATTTCTGTACCAATGGAAATTTAATGTCAATTTATGTACAATATGAATTCAGACAGCTCCATGCTCAATGAAAATGTGCCACTGCAAAGTAAATACAGTGTACTGGTAGAAAAGAATGTTATGTTCTGCAAGCTACAGTAAAAACTGTCATGAGTGACCTCTGCTATGAGCGACCACCTGTCATTTCCGACCACAATCGTAATGCACGGATCAATTTTATTATATAAATGCTCTCTTATGAGCGGCCACCTGCTGAATGTGACCAGTGACCACGATGTCTTGGCAAAATATGCATTTTGACACTGCTATGAACGACCACATTGCAAAAACGAGGATAAACACCGACCTTTATTTAATCCCTGTAGGAACGACCACTCGTAGGTTGGCTACCATGTCTGAATATTTTAGCTATGCTTATAGTGTTTTATAGTTTTTGTCGTAAACCAGACTCAAGTATATGTAGATTATTTCCTAGTCTGGTTCCCTGCTTCGTATGCTCCCTGCGTTGTGCTCCGCAATGTGTATTGGGGTGAGCAACGCAGGGAGCATAAAAAGCAGGGAACCAGACTAATTAGCCTGCTTAATCACAGGACCCGACATCCCTGTGAACGACCGTATCGCTAGAACAGACAGACACCACTGACCTATATGTAATCAATTGTTACAACGACTGCTTGATTAGTAACGATTGTTCTGACCAAAAACAATTATATAAGGAAAATCAAAAAAAAGGATTGTTGCTACCGGTAATGGATGCTAGAGTCCATAAACCAGGCTATTGTGATGAATTGCGGTTGTGGTGCCAAAGTTGACGTAGTGGTTACGTACATTGTTTGTCTTTAGATTTAATCCGTATTGCCGGGGGATGAATAAGGTCATTGTCTATTAAACAAGCAAGAGAGAATCGTTTGTGGGATTCGATTGATAGCGTTCAAGACTTGTGATGTTTGTTGTTTTTCCCACCGATGTTAAGTGATTACATCCCAATCACAAAAATGTCGTCTATTCAAGTTGGTGCGACCGGGTTACACTTAGCTTATAGAGTTAATCCTAGTATGTCATCTTTGAATGAAGCCATTGACTTTTGTCTTTGAGTAAATGGTTCTGTTTCTGGATGAGATAATTGTTTCTTTTTATTTCATTAATTGTTAGATATGCAATGCACATGTATAGATTTTTCATATTTTCCCACAGCCCTGTCAAAACCGTCTTTACATTCAATATTACAACTAAGCACTAATAATTTTAACACCTAGATCCTTAATGACAATGGACGAACCTCCAACTAAAAAGAGATAAATTTTAAGGCTGGAGAAAATAATTACTGTAACTGAAAGAAGTGAAAAAGAGCAGACCACTTGCAAAAAAGCAGTTTAAATGTCGGTAAAACAAATTAAGGTTGTTGTAAAGAAAAAGAAGTAATTCAGAAAAGATTTCATATGCTAAAAAATGTGATCTTCAAATGTAAATGTGATTTCATGTTTAATGACAGAAGTATATCTTTATTGCTATATAATTTTGTTTTTAGATGAATGCATAGAATATTTTAGCAAGAAATATTAATAAAGAATACAATATACCATATTTACTGCATGTTTTCGGACATTGTTTGTTTTCGGACACCGTTTTTTTGGGGCAAATATAATATTTAAAATTTTCAGACGTTGCTCCACTATAATTTTATCTATAATTTATGTTTTCGGACACAATCTAAGAAGATCTCCTGCTTCGTTTTAAAGTAAAATTCACAGTGTGTTTGCCGTTAATTTAACTGATACAAAGTTCACTTCATTTGGTCGCCAATTATTTAATGTGATCATGAACAACCACGGATTGGTTGTCAGTATAGACATTGTTACACATGAAACCACTTCACACAGGTGACATTTATGGCTTTGATTAGAAACCATGACCCCTGCTTTATATCATTAAACAATACATCAGAGAGTCAGTATGGATTAGTAAATTCATTGGCATCATGCAACAAAACAAACCCCTTATCCCCGAGGCATTATGTACGGGTTTAAATGTAATTATTGTTCTACAGGTAATAAACCTCTTTGCAGACGATAAATATTGATTGTGGGTTCAACATGTTTGGTACATCGTGTGTTCTTTTAACGAAATCCAGATGGCTGCCCTTTATTTCTGAACACACCTGTCAAAGAAACCCCACAAATTACAGTAGGAACAATTATCACCTAGACACCCTGAAATCTCCAACATGCCTCAAAACAATCTTTGAGCAGTCAATTGTTTTGAGTCGGCAGGCTCTACTCATTTTGAAGCTACCCTCGCCTAGGTGGGAAACAAAAAGAAGAGAGAACCACAACAAATAGATCACCTTTATTTTTAAAAAATACCAACATATTAACAACTCGTATATTGCAACTTGCTTGTTATTTTTACCCTAGGCGTACGTACAACACCCACCCCATATGGAGCCTCTCATCCTTGGTGCTCTAAGATTAGCCCTCATACATGTACCGGTATTTCTACTCTCGATACTAAAATGTTTCTGTCATAAATATCTTCAGAATTATAATTCCAAATTTTTTTTTATTTAGTTTATATTAATATCTTAATTACATAGACATAAAGCTTGCATGTGTTTGTAAGGTAGATTTTATTGATTACTGATTAGTAAAGGGTTAAACTGGATTGCACGATTACTAATATGGCGGTTATTTTGGAAAATACGCACACAATCGTGGCTCTAATACATGTATGGCTGCATTTTCTGGTGGATGGACATGTATCAAATAGACAAAATAGGCAAGTGATGCCTGTTTTTCATTCATTATCCTTTCCGTGGTGTTAGACAAAATACTTGTTTTACTTCGTGGCAGCACGTCGTCATGTGAGCTAATGGTAACTTTGTTATGGACAGGGGGAGGGGGGGCACAAATTTGTCTTCCCGTTTGTTTTCGAACACCTAATTAAAGAATTTAATATGTATTCGGACAACAAAAAAAGTAATATTTTCTGCCATCCGAAAACATGCAGTAATTACGGTATGTAGTGATTGTGGTTATTTTTCTTGAAATTGTTCTGAAACTGGACCATGGAAACTGGTCTTTTTGTACAAGCCTGCTATGAGAGACCACCTGTCTTGAGAGACCGCTTTTTGTTGGCAGAAGGGGTGGTCTCTCATAACAGGTTTTACTGTATAGGTTTCTCATACTTGATCAATCATACAATTTACCTCTATTGTTTCCAGCAGTGTGTTATTAGGGAGAATACATGTCCTTTGTTCTGGAATCTGTATTGAACCCACATATGGAAAGGTAGGGAGGGGGTCATAACAAGAGAAATGTGACTAGCAAGTAACTGAGACCTTATCAAGCATATTCTAAGATACACAAATACAGCCTGATTCATAAACCAGCAGAGCGAACGCATGCTGCATGTGATTCACATAATGGAGCATTATCAACATAAACATTATTTCAAGCTAGAATGTAATGATTGCATACTTGCAAAATGTATTTAATTGTGGAAATTGTGATATTTCATGTTCTTACATCATTTTCCAATTGCTATTTTGTTAATATACCGTAAATCATCATTAAAACTTCTTGAAATATGCCAATTCTGCAACATAATTAGCATAACTCAGAAACAAAAAAAACCTGTTTTGGCACTGATTAAACCTAATATTGTGATAATACATGCATCTACTAATAATACAAAGCAACCTTTGGCACAACCATTATATTCTGAAGGGAAAGCAGAATACCTCTTTTGTGTCAAGTTATTTCATTCATATATCAGGAAGTATTTTGCTAAGCAGGGTCCACATTAGGATGTGATTCAACCAAAATATGTGCCTATTTCACCTAAACATGCAGAGAGAGCAAAGCTGACTTTGCCTTTTCCCCCAAGCTGACACCCCCATATTTGTTTAACACCACATTTTAAGTATGACATCAATTCTTGTGTCTTTTTTTTTGTTATATGAGCAATGTAAAACAGTTCAAACATTTGTGCTTTTGATCAACTTCAGTGCCAGTTCAATCTTCATTTATGTCTGCAATTACATCACAATCTACAACATTCCTAAAAGGAAGCAAGCCACTGATGTGGATGAATATGGCTGGTTAGGAGTGAAATACAGGTTATAGTGACCTACTTTGAGACTGGCAAAATGCTAATAAAGACACATTGTTAGCTAAAATTTTGTAACTCCACAATGAATGGTACCTGAGAAAGTTTAAATGCAGCAATCAACCAATCAATATAGCACAAACTGATCATATGCTAGTCCTGTGGTATACAAAGTTTTAAACAGCACAGATTGCACTAGATAACTAGATTGAAAAATCTAGTTGCCCAGCAAAACAGTATGGTTGTCCTATCAAAATATTCAAGGTTACTTTTTTTTTTATTTTATTTTTTTACAAAACTGACTACTTAGTCAGGATTTTCAACAGATGCATATCGTCGGGTTTTGACACAAGGAATTTAAATATGACCCATTTTTGACATGCCAAAATTCCGACTTGTGCGTTGTTTTGACGCACATAGATTTGGGCTGAAGCATCAATCTTAATTACCCTTCATCTGCATCTGGCTTAGTTTTTTACAAAGAGTGCATTGTCCATAACAAATTTACTATATGAGGTAATGATTGACATCTGCTCAAGAACAGTTTAAACCTTGACAGCCAATAATACTGCACGAATGGAAGATATATATGAACTGGGCAGAACTAACGTTTAGGAGCAACTGAATTCAGTTGAATTGTTTTGAGATTATGTTTGAAGTTTATGACAGAGGAAATGGAAACAATTATGACACAAATGGACTGCCTTTTGATCACATGTCAGAATTGGTATGTTTGGACATCAAATTATAATCAGCTGGTCAGAAATGGAGCATATGGCATCTCACAAAGCCGGTTGTTAAGGTGTGCACCAACCTGATTAATTTTATTGGATATTAATTTGCTTCATTTGGAGGAATGTTCAAAACTTCAAAATCAATTATGACTTCCCTGAATTAATTGCTGAAAAATATTGGCGTTTCTTTGATTGCGCTATAAATTATACTCAGTCAGAAAAACGGGAATATATGGCTTCTCATGATGCCAGTTTTGAGCGTGGGATTATGTTTTATTGGCAATCAATTTGCTTCAGTTTGCAAAATGTTTAAAACCTTGAGCATTTTAATTATTGGATTATTCAGAAAACAATTAAAATTGACATAACACTCAGTGCATACATCTGAACTTTAAAATCACAACTGTGCAAATAAGTATTTTTTTTCCTGCCTCAGTCTCAGACACAACCCGCCGGTGATGAATTTTCCAACCCTCAGACTCCAAAGAAACAGAAGGCTAGTGTCAGCTCTGAGGAGAAGGAGAGTCAATCTCCAAAATTTGTTAGAAAATTTAAGAACGAGTGGAAAATTGAACTGACAATTCTGTGATGTACTTCCTTGATATCTGAATAATATATTACCTTCATAGTTGTGTGGATATATGTTTGCAGATAAAATGATTTCACCAGATCAGAACTGAATCTGTTGAGAAGTTGTAAATACAATAAAGTATAATCTCCTGTCTGTTTCATATACAAAATATACACGCGTAACACTGTCCCGGCAGGCAAAATTTGCGAAATTCGCACGTTTCGGAGCCCGTAACTTCAGTTTGGTACAATGCAGAATAGTCAATAATGGCTTGATGGACAGAAAAATATCTCATGAGTAAAACAAGCCATACAATATGGTCGTATGCCTTTAAAGGTGGAAATAACAGAAGAAAATCTAGGGTCATGGGTGGAACGAAGTATTTGGAAGTTACTGACCTTGTCTTTTATATAGTATGATAGAGAGGGTCCAATGTCAGAACGGGTCACGGGGGTAATCTGAAGTATTTTTTGTCACTCTGTATGATTTTTTTTCCTTCAGATTATTGTTTTTTCCTCAACATCAAGCTCGCGTCGAGCACCTGTGCTACAAACGACAATGAAGGACTGACTGACGGTAAGAGCGATGCTTTCCATAAAATAAACATATATTTTAACTTCTCCTACCTCTTTAGATATCTGATCTAATGCTTGTTCTTCTGCGGAATAATGCCGTTCTGTGACACGTTTTCGTCCAGTTGTGCTACTCATTGTTTAAAAGTCACAAGATATTAATCTCCGGATTTGAAATTTCATCGATCATGAGGATGGGTTTTCTTCAGCACGTGCATGACCTCACTGTCATGAAGTGTATCCAATAACTTGGGCTGGTCATTTCAAAAGAAATCTGATCCATGTACATTACTGCGACAATAATCGATCGCATCAATATGTTACATGGGTGGGTGTTGTGTCTGCAGCTATCACTTCCTCGAAGATCTCCACTTCTGGAAATTAATATGGCCGTCAGACCGGATACGCAAGTCATTAAGTAGACTGGTTATTTTCTTTATAAACTAATTATCAAAACGAAACTCAAAACAAAACTCCGAAATGGATTTACAGGCTCATGTTTGCTCACACCCGTTATACGGACATACGTTCTTCATCATTTGGCGATAAAAAAAAGGTGTAGCATAGAAAACTGGTGATAAAAATTGCTTAATTTCAGCAAGTGCACGTCTTGGTTCTATCGCTTTTCAAAAGATCCACAAAAGTAAAATATGGAGGTTTCTGTTTCCAATATCCCATGTTGGTATAGCTTATAAACTTGTATCACACACACACACACACACACACACACACACACACACACACATATAGTGAGGTATATATAAGCAGTATATATATATATATATATATATATATATATATATATATACTAAAATTGCGTTTTAAAGATTTATCTTTAGTACAGTAGGAACAGGCATTACTTTCTCCCAATTTTTGTGAAGCATCAGGAAAGCGTGGAGCTCACTAAAATAGAGATTACAACGAAAGTAGTAGAATAAAAGTGCACGTTTTGCCTTTTTTTTGTCCCACTCTGGGGCCATTCCACTGATTATAATGTCTACCCCCATGACATGCTAAGCCCATAAGTAATAGTTGCGGATTAAGTATGTCCGCGGGGATGCAAGCATCCCACCTTTGTGGCATGAGTGAGCCAGACCTGGAAGGTAAGGTATCGACCACATGGAAGTGTCCCAAAGGGTTTCCAAAAAGGCAAAACAGCAGTTTTTGATACTACTCTGTTGTGATTGTAGAAAGGCAAATCCCGCAGAGAGATGTACTTATTCAGACAAGCCTAAGGTAACGATCAATATACACACTGTATGAATCTGCTATATACAGACAGGCTTGTATTATTATATTTACAAGAGCGCGGTATTGTTTTTATTTATTTTTTTATTTTTATTTTCTTTGTTTCTTTCGCAGCAATAGTACACAGTGTACTATAGTTGTTATAACATTTCTAGCTATTTTGTACTGACAAAAAGAGGAAAATATAGTCGAGTTGTAAATAGTTTCGTATTGAAGAAATGTCTGTGGTGTTTTATATAGAAATGTTAAGCAGCCAGACCATTGACTCACAAAGTAAACTGAAGGAATTTATTGAAGCTTTTAGTAGTGGCGTAAACCTTCCAAATGAATGGAATGTAAAAAAAAATGTGATCGATAAAATGAGATCGCTGTATCGTCCGAATGTATCATACGAGTTCATTAAAGAGGCACAAAATATGTTATGTGCATTCTCCGAAAACATTCAGAACACATGGGTAAATTGGTTAATCGGGGAGTGACATTAGAAATAGAACAAAATAAACTTGGGCATATTTTTGTGGCGAAAGAAAAATGAAGGAGAATCTGCAGAACATCATGCATAAAAGAGTACACCCACGAAAGAAAAATAGCTCGCCCACTGCATCTGAAGCGAGCGACGATTTTGATGAGGTCAGTAACGAGAATGTTCAAGAGCAGGCTCATTAAACAAATGCATTTGGGCTATAAATGTAAGAATGGCATTGGAACTCAGACGTGCCAAGGTCCTATAAAAGAGGAATAGTCGAGCCGCCAACCCGACAAAAGAAATTCTTGTATGAAGCAATATACAACACTGCAGACGAGCATCGAGAATAATTTTTTAGAAGCTATTGCTCAAAGCAACAAAGCAAAACGTCTCCGGGATATTTACCTGCGTTTTCTGAAATTTTATATTATTCGATACCAGAGCATAGACTTTTGTACATCCCGAGTTACTATAATACCCAGTGACAGGTCACTTGAGTTTATTTTGACTGAACTTGGGATGGAATTGATTTTATTTGACTCCCGAGATCTTTTCGATGAAGTAAAAAACAATGAGGTATTTTATCTGAGAAAGTCTGTTTTTAGACTTCGATTTACCATATATAAAAAGCT
>JAECUM010023147.1:0-11524 GCA_016617855.1 Megalonaias nervosa | reverse complement strand
TTAAATATACTTAATACTGCGACACGCATTTCCACACCCATCACTTCAGCGACTTCAATTCCGCGCAGATGTTTGTCAGCTACCGCCACATCAGCGATAAATTAAGAGGAAACGTTGGTAGAAATAGAAGAGTACTACACGCAGGTGCAAAGCAAAAATATTGCTAATTAATGCGTTAAGTAAATATAAAAACAATATTTCGGCGATTGAGCAAAGTAACAAATTATATTAATGTGCAGTAATTATTATTAAAGTCATCATAATAAAACTGTCAGATTTTCACATGATAAAGAAGATGTGAGTAGATGAAAAATAAGTGCAGCGCAAGTAAACAGAAAACATTGTTGCCTGAAGTAAGATTCTGGCAGATGAGCAAACTAAACTAATCCTTTTAATGTGCAATAATTATTATCAAAATAATCATGAAAACAACTGTTATCTTTGTACATATTGTTACGTATATGTAATTAAATTGCTTGTGTGTTAGTTTGAAAATTCTTTTTTATTTTATTTTTGTTTCATTACATTTTATTGTAATGATTATTTTCACGGGATTCGATATTTTTTTCCAGCAAATTCTGTTTGTATAAAACTCAAAAGGTGTTACACAAACACTATTTTTAGCTCACTTTGGTTCATAGGTTTTGTAAACATCGAGTGATAACGATTGGCTATTTCCAAGGTCATTTCGGCCCGCGTGTTAACTGGATTGTAAACAGTATATATTTTTTTTAATATATATTTTCAGTGTGAGAATTTGGTTCTTAGATAGGGCTGTTCTTGCTACGTGACAAATTTCATTTTTTTTTTATTGCGTTATTCAAGTGTTAAGAGACCGCGTGACCCATCGCGCGGGAATGGAATGACGTTTTAGTTGGGTTTAATACCCATTCTGAGAGCTTTCGAGTCAGTCGTTCTTAACACCTTGAGGGAACAAGGTGTTTCTATTGTTGTTGTCAGATTGTTTGAAGTTCATCTGTTTTTTGGGGAATTTAATAATTTATTCTCTAGAAAACTAAACAAGTGCTTTTATTTATAAAAGTTCTGGGAGAAAGAAATTCAGTGGAAATTTATTCTGGAGTTTAACGGAAACATTATAAACGGTGATTCAATCGAGGATCTGTTATCATCAGTACAGATATCATCTGACGTCATCGCCTCCATATTGGAATTTCATCGAGATTCAAACCCGGATTCAATTAGAACTGTTTAGTGATAGGACTTATATTTTTCACTTATAGGATTAAATTTTGGACTATATTCACAAACCGTAAGTCCTATTTTCTATTATTTAATTTGTTTTCTAGGGAAATAAATCATTTTTGTTAAATGTACAAAGCTTGTTGGCTTCACTCTTTTCTTTTGTTATTTTTGTACCAGACTACACGTAACAATATCTGAGGAAGATACGAGTTAGTGAAACAAAGTACGCAGCGCAAATGACATAAATATTACTGCTAAATTGATGCATAAAGCAAACATAGAGACGAGATTCCGACTATGGAACCAAATGGCAATCATTTTAATGTGAAATTACTATAGTCAAAGTTATCACAAAACCAATTGCAAACTTCGAATAGATCCGTGGGAGGTATGAATAGATAGTAAACAGTGAGGAGCGAAAGTAACATCAAGGGATAGTTGCTAATTAATGCAGAAAATGAATATAAAAGGGAAACTTCGGTAAGTGCGCAAAGTAATTAATGATTTTAATGTGCAATAGTTATTATGAAAGTGATCATAAGAAAAATACAGCATGGCAATTACGTGTAAAACGGGGTATCAATACGTGCCAAGTTTGAAAATAATAAATACCCTGAAGTCAAACATTGGAGAAGATGACAACTGCGACAATATTTCTTAGATGGAGAGGAAGAACTGATTTGCCTATAGCCCTAGATGTGTGTGTGTGTGTGTGTGTGTGTGTGTGTGTGTGTGTGTGTGTGTGTGTGTGTGTGTGTGTGTGTGTGTGTACAAAAATTTACACAGTGGATACGATCTTGATAAGTTTTGAACAGTTTGAACGAAAAGACGTAGTTGCACCGATATTTGTTTTAGCACATATTGTTTAATGCTGTCTACCGTCTAAAACTCAATCAACAGGACCGATTACAAGTAATATTTATCTGGTTATTTTGGCTCATATTAACTCAAATACCACACTAAGGAATGATGTAAGCCTTCCTATTATACAAACTGTAATCACCAGGATATACTCTAGTGAAATAACTCACACAAGATGTAAGCAACACAGTATACGTGAGTTTTGTATATTTAGCATGAGCGTCAAATTTGTTGTAAATTCCAGCTTTCTTACAACTATTCCCATCACTGCCACCCCGACACCCCCCACCTTATGACTCTATACCAAACTTAGTCGTTATTTAATCGCACTATGAATAGTGTGCATTAGTGTCGTACATCCGGTTGACAAGATCCCTTTCTATTCACTTCATTCGAGCCACAGAGAAGTTAACATTACAGGTAACAAGCTGGGGTTATATCCAGAGTTCTTTTCTTGCAGCGACCTATCCAAACATCCAAAATGTCCCTGACACCGGAACAATGTGAGCAATTCTGGACCTATGCTGACGCAGATGGGGACGGCAGTTTGACTATACACGAATTAAAAGCCGGACTGCATAAATTTTTAGCTGAGAAAAACCAGGGAGGAGAAGTAAAATGCATACCTGACAGCGTCGTCGTTGTAAGTTTCAGAATATTCAGATCAGATGTGCAACATGATCATCTATTCACTTAACTTCTTTTGCATTTGTTTTTCCTTGCAAAACCACGGCAAGTATATTGTTGATAATAATATTTTCCCTCTTTTGTGCAATTGCATTTATCATTCATTTGTACACCTGTCATACACAGATGCACAATCTTCCACTGATTGAAATCCTTGCTGTTGTTTTTTTTTTTTTTTTTTTCAGGCTTCCCGATTTTGATGCATACATGGGGGCGGGGGTCCTTATAAATCCATAAGTACACCTAGAAAGCAGTACTTAAATTGTCTTTTAAAAGTGGCCGTTAACACTTAACAGGCTTGAGGCAGCTACTCCGGATTTTTGTGTATTTGTTGAAACCTTGTTTTAAACCCGGCCGGCGTAGAACAGGAAGAAAATTCATTGTCTCTCCCTTTAGCCCTTTTCTTCACAGCTAATTTGGAAAACTTAATATAAGTTCCTAAATCGTCGATCTTGCAGTCTGATCAACCACTGCGCAATCCATTATTCAACGCCCAATCAGTAGGACCACCGGAAAGACGCACAGAAATAGTTAACTTTATCATCGCTCACGATAATGACTTCTTTTTCCTAACAGAAACATGGCTAGAAAGACACAATGCGATGAGCCAAAGAGTGTGGATCTAACACACTCCGGTTATTCCATCAAATCGTCCCCACGCGACTCCCGCGAAGATGGAATTGGTATCATCGCAAAAGAACTCCATAATTCGCCATTTTAACTACACGACAACTTTCATTTTCGAACACATTGTTTGAACTGGTCCAAACTTCACTCACAATGGAACAAATATCAGTCCATTTTTTCTGCCTCTACCGCCCACTCCTAAGTTAAAAAAACGTTGACTGAATCTCTCGTTTTGGACAGTTTCCTAATCGCCTGGAAGATGAAAATTCGATAGGTCTCAACCTGATTATTCTTGGAGATTTAAACTTTCACTTTGACTGTCCTGGAAATCCATAAACATCAAAACTCCGAGATTGGGTTCATATTTTCAGACTCAAACAGTCAGTCAACTAACCAACCCATATGCGTGGTCATATTTTAGACTGGATTTTTATAGACCTGATGATAAAATTTTATGATTTTTTTTGGTGTTCCACGTACTTGCATCAGATAACCTCTGCGTCGTATGCCATCTCAACCTATCAGTCCCTAACCCTCCATCCCTGTTTACTACTAAGATACATCTCCCTATGATAAAAAATACCCACTAATGCATGACATCCAAGCAAGCTTCGATACCTCCTACAGCAGTACAATTTGAGAAGTGCTTGCATTTATTTCTTGACAAACATGCCCCAACAACTAATTGCAGATTATCAATTTAAAAGTGTTCTCCAAGGGTACAGTAGTGTTAGGGACCAGCTTCGCACTGCTAAAAGAGAAGGCCGTGAGGCTGAGAGGATTTGGTTTTCCACTCAATCTCACTATTCATAAGTAAATTTCTTCCGTTTCAAAGTTCAGTCCTTTAGAAATAAGCTTGATAACACCATTTCAATTGATTCATCGTCGCCATACAGTTGTGATACAGAATATGCACGGCAACCTTCAACATCTTTTGAACCTGTTCTGTCTCTTTGGATATGGTACATGCAATTGTGAAGAAGGGCGCCATAAAGTCATGTGATTTCGATTAGATTCCGACACCACTGTTGTTTGAGTGCTTGGATTTAGTATTGTATTCACTAACCGATGTTATCAATACTTCTCTCTCATTCGAGGAACTCTCATCATTTTTCAAAACCACTATTCCTTTGCTGAAGGAATTGACACTTTGTCCATAATTATTTAAAGAACTACAGCCCTGTTTCTAACCTCTCAGTTATTGCAAAAATCCTACACAAAAGGTTGTTCTATACTAGCATGCATCTCATCTGAATTCAAATAGTCTTTTTAGCAACGTACAATCTGCATATTGCCCTAGCCATAGTAATGACACTGCCCTACTTAGCGTAGTTAACGACCTTCTCCTGCTTTGGATACTGGAAAGATTACAGTCCTCACCCCACTTAACTTGTTTGCGGCATTTGACACAATAGACCATGATAATTTAATTCAGTCTCCAGCATGTTTCTAGTATTCAGTATACAGCCTTAATATGGATCAGGTCGTAATTAGTTGACAGCACACAAATTATGTCCGTAAATGGAAACATTCCTGCCCAGTAGATCTATGTTTTGATGTTGCACAAGACTCTGTGTTCTAGGTCACGTTTTTTGCATTCTATACACTCAGCTGCTCCCAAGTGTCAGAAAACGACATCCGGTGTCTCCCTAATTGTATGCTGATGACACTCAGATATACAAATCTAACTGTCCCACTGAAGTTGAGTCTACCATCCAAGGTGTAGAGGTGCATTTCCGATGTGAAGTCATGGATGAAATGTAAGAAGCTGCAGGTGAATGATGATAAAACTGAAGCCATCCGGATCACCACCTAAAGACTTTCTCATTCATATCCTTTACCTCAAACAATACGTATCAGCAATACCAACATTAAATTTATAATCAATACGAAACCTAGATGTCCCTCTCGACAGTATGCTCTCATTACACCAACATGTAATGAACATATGCAAGGCTGCATATCTGGAGTGAGACGCAGAGCTCTCACATACAGCTCCATTCACAATTTTCACAATTTTCTTTCGGTTGATGCCACTGAAACACTTGTGTGTTCCTTAGTACTTTCAAGATTGGACTATTGTAATTCACTTCTATCTGGTTCTTCTCAGTATTTACTACAGAAACTTCAAAAGTTCACAACACAGCTGCCCGAATCGTCCTTAGTGTACAAAGAACTGAACAAACCTCTCCCTGCTTTGCAGCAGCAGGGGAGGTGAACCCTACAAAAAAGTTAGGAGGGTCCGTTCTCGAAAATAAAGTTTACTAAGGAGATGAAAATACAGACGTCAATAACGTCAAACCGAAGCCTCTAACCGACCGAGACTTCTCTAATTGGGTTAGTTATTTTGTTATTTTATTTTTTTACGTTTATGTTTTCGTCGTTATGGCATGTTTGTTTACTCACGCGTTCACTCAGTCTTTGTCATCGCCCTCCCTGCTGCTGTGTTTCTCAATCAAAACTTTTATCGAGACCTACACGATATCGCGACCGAGGACCATGTACATTTATTGTGATAAATCCGTGTGGGGTAGCTTGCGCTTTTGAAAAAAAAAATTTTGGAATTTAATCATATCCATATCCCCTGAACACCAAGTCTGATGAATATTTTGCAGAGTATGTGTATCGACTCCATTAAACACAACTAAAATATTGCAGTTATCTCTGATCACTTTAGGTATTTGTGTATTTCGCTGAGTAACATATAAAACATCTGTGTTTTTGTGTCTGTCTCGAGAAAATATCCGAGCTGGATTTGATTGTTTGTCCAGCATCACATACTACGAGATTATTAATACGTCCATCAAGATCATCCACAGATGGAGTTTCATCAATATCGGTGATAAAATCAATAATATCATTATCATCTTCATCTTCATCCAACGACTTCGCTTCTTCATTAAAATCTTTAAGCACATGGTAGCATCGCTGATCATCTACGGATGGTGCCACTAAATGCAACTTATCCCACGTGAGCCATCTCATTATCAGATTAAGCAATGATTGCGTCTTACCAGACCCAGATGGACCTATTATAATTGCTCTGATAGAATTTGGTAACGCTGCGTGATGTTTGATTGGCTCTTGCTTTCGTGTCGCTGAGAAGTCAATGACATCCATATTGTACAAATATAATAAATAATATGAATTTATATTGTGATCGATGCAGAGCATCCACCCCCACCAGTAGATTAACAACAGTAATAACAAAGAACAAAAAAACTTGCACTTACAGGCAAGTGTGTAAAATGTGGTACAAATACAGATTTATTTCCTCTCGCCTGACGGATGTCAGGGGTGGTGATATCGCCGCTTCAGTCGGAAAATTACCAGGGACTCCATTGGCCAGGAGAAAAACATCTTCCTCGATATAATTATTGTGGTCCTGGAACCCGACTTGATTTCGACTTGATGAACGAGACCAACCAAGATCCGGAGGGTATCAAATAAGTGCGATTGATCAAGCATGCTACTTTCATGAAGTTGGGTATAAAAATAAAGATTTACAACAACGACATATTGCAGATGGGAAGTTGATTCACGCGTTAAATTCCATAAAAAAAATAAATCTCTCAAAGAAAAACTTGCTAGCTTCCTAGTAAAATCTGCGATGAAAGGTAAACTGGTGCTAGGGCTGGTAATTAATCATAGATAACTATTATAATGTAATCGGTTTATTATAGCCCAAGAGGATATTGGAAGGGTAGAGCAGCGATTAGTAAACTTGCTGATGCAGCAGGTGTCTCACGTTCCGTTCCTGAAGATTGGTTAGCACGACAGGCAATGACAAATTTATCTACCACCGCCTAAAAATATTCAGTATGTACATTTTGATGTCAGCGTTTCCAATGAAGTTCAACAAACAGACATTTTATTTTTACCACATGATACTATTAAAATACGTAGACGTCAATCACGTACATACAAATATGCGTTAACTGTCGTCGACGTTGCAAGTAGATATAAAGAAGCAGAACCACTATCAACAAAAACAGCAACTGAAGTTGCATATGCTTTTGAAGGAATTTATCAACGAGGATCCGGTCCACAAGGAGGCCTACGATGGACACAGCTACTACAGGATGATCCTGGCAAAGAATTTCTTGGTATAGTATCATCTCCGATGAAAAAACATAACGTCAAAATCAGACGAGGACATACCGCAATTCATCGCGATCAGGCAATTGTTGAACGATTTAATAGAACACTTGCTGAGAGATTATTTGGATATCAATATGCAAAGGAAATATAGTCCGGGGATAAAAGATCTCGTGAATGGGTTGCAAGACTACCAAGTGTGATAGCTGCGTTAAATAATGAAATTACTTGTGTGACTTCTATGAAACACATTAAAGCGATCACAAAATATATATACCAATACAACGACGTGACTCTTCTTCAAAGCTACCAGTACTAGGTAGTGTAACTGTAAGACATTTATATGCACCTGGTGAACCTGAGGATGGTAAAAAAAAGAGCAACTGATCCTATTTGGAGTGTGACCACACATAAAATTTCCAGCGTGGTAAGATCCACGGGAAGACCTGCAATTTACAGACTAGATTCAACTGCTCCTCAACATGGATTTGTACGTGAACAATTACAAGTAATTTTTGAAGATACACAATTACGACCGCCTTCACTTCTGTAAAAGCAGCACACCAACATCCAGGGCGCTGCCGCCCCGACGTCAATTACACTCAAGATAGGTCAACATCACATTTTCACGTGTGTGACAGAGATTACTATTAATTCTATCCACGGTAAATTGTCTTGGATCATTATTTGAATACTGCCATAACATTACCGTATTGCAGCTCGCACAATTAATATTCTGTCGTTGTTTCAGTGTCATAATAAACGCAACGTCGATATCAAAATCACGTTTATTTTTTTATTTTTATTTTGGTCAGATTATCGATAACCATCTAATTTCTTCTCGACAACTTTGTTGTTGATTTCAGTATCGTTAGTGATAATTTCATCGATCATCATACGATCCATTACAACCCTTCGTAACTGAAATATTCTTCTGACTCTCGACACTGCTAGATAAACTAAATTCGACCATTCGATCCTATCATCGACAATCCAGATATATGTATCAGAAATAGTTAAACCCTGCGATGTGTGGATCGTTATTGCGTATCCTAGCGTCCACGGAGTTTTATCCATTGTTAATGCGCTCTTAACGGCATTCACATCAACAACAACAATATCATTAAGAACGAGTTTTTGTTTCTCATTTGTTCCTGGAATATCAACCTCAATATTTTGTTTTCGTGTATCTGCTGGGCGATAACAAAGCGGCACAGGTAAATCTGAAAAGTTTTCTTTATGTAACAGAAATAATTTTTGCTGAGGCGTATCACGAACTATCTTCCTACTTGCAACTATTAAATTATCAGGTTTCCATAAATTCCAAAAATCATTCATCGTAGTCTCTGGAATTACTTCAAGCATTATTTCACATTGAATTTTATCTGGCTGCAGTCTGATTAATCTTTTAAAGTCTTTCAATTGTTCATCAATAGCTCTATGATCATCAGTTATCTCCTCATAATAATTTACGAACTTTTTCAGCCATTCGTGCGGAGATGATCCAACAAAAGGCGGTGGTTGAACATGATCACCACGCATGATAACAGCAGTATTTCTCGTTAACAACCAAACAAAAAATATTTTTAATACTTCCAATGATAAAGTACATATTTCATCCCAGATAATAATCTTAGGAATATATTTCTCACCCATTCGTTATGAAGTCCATTCATCTCCTTTCCATCGAAATAAACTATCATACGTACACGATTTAACTCCTCTTTCGTTCATTTCTCTGGCGAGTCTATGTGTGGGTGTCTAAACAACCAGATCAAAATATTTAAATAATTCAATCCCACGTGTTGCTTTACCAGAACTTCCCGGTCTATTGAGATTAACAGTCTTATGTCTGGTCACAGGATCATATACAGATGGAGCTGATGATAATTCGGATAAAAGATTATTTTTACAATAATTATCCTCGGAAATATAATCAGCAGATTTAGAATAACTAAATATCATTTCTTGTTTTATTCTCCATTCGCCCCAAGACGCGTCATTTTTAATTTTTAACTGCCGCAGTGATTCAGTGTATTTTTTATTGATATAAAATAAATCTGTTGCAACTTTAACTGCAGTATCAGACAATCTATTTATCATCGATAATACATTTATCAAAACATACGCAAGTATCGAAGATCTTAAATTAGTAAACTGTGGTGATTCACCTTCAGTGTAGCTCAGTATTGTACCTAATTTAGTTCCATCAGATAAATAAGCATTTTCTCGACTTATAAAAATGTTTCTTTCGGTTGAATCGGCAATTATAAAATCGAGTTCATCATCATCGATGATTAGTCTACAACAACGTCGTTTATGATCATATTATCCTCCTTGCGGAAATTTACCAATTATTTTTCTGCCGAGATCTTTTGCGAGTTTATTTTCAAAATCAGTTATATCAGGATTTTCATCATCAGAGTATTTCTTCTGCTGTGGTAACAAAACGTGTTTCTCCGGACGATATGATATAATTGCTTCACTTACAACCAACGACAATAATATTTTTACATCAATCATATATCGTAATAAAACTATTGGAGCCCAACACTTTTCTGAAAAATGTCTCCCAAACCAAATATAAACAATCTGATGGAGATTCCGTGCTAACTCGAATGACTCAATACAGGCAAATCCAGTTAAGTCAAAATCTGATAAGGGTCCATTTATCGCGACTCTGGTCATCTCGTGTGTTGGATGTCCAAATCTTTTGAAATACTCAGAACATTCTCTGTATCCAAGACAACTTTTAGGATAAAATGCAACCGATATAACATCCTTATAATCGTATTTAGTATTCCATAATCCGACATGTCCGTGTTCGATACAACTGCGCTGGATATCTTCAAGAAATTCTAATCGTGTTGGTTTCCATGAATTTTTCTTCTGAGCAGCATGTGCAGCGATTGACTGAACGGTAAAACAATTACTGAGTAATCGTTTGACAGTGATCTCATCACCGCTATCAGCGCCGATTTCATCAGTATTCGTGTATTACAACGCAATATTTTTCATTTCGTCATGGAGAATCTGTACGATAAATATCTCCATTAGGCCTTACAAAATGATTGCGAGCTTACAGATTCTGAACTATGAAACAACCACACAGATACAGGGTCATTCTTACTGATATTTCAGATAAAATCAAACATATTGCCACTATATAATTTAACAGTTCGATTTTTTGGAAATTCCGAAGTCCACGCATGTGCATTTTGATCGATAATATCTATTGAAGCTACATTTTTTTATATTTCGATTCCTATAAAATCTCTCCGGCTAATGTCTTCAATCTTATTGGAAATCTTAATTTTTTTTTCCAGTTCAGCAACGTCGCTGATACACGCTCCGGTATCTTTAACTGTTTCTGCCCCCACATTTATTTTTTTACGCCTCAGATCCGTTAAACCGTTTCCTCGTTTCGCATTTGTGAAATGTTCTGTAACTCTCTCAGCAACACAATTAAACGACAATGAAGTTGTTGGAGAAATTTTCATCGGTAGAAGTTTATCGACGTTAGGTTTATCATTCAGTAGATGTATCGCATAAACAACTACCGTTACAGGATACACTCGTTCATAATAAGGTCTATCAATTCCAGTCAGTATTCCTGGTTTTGAACTTTTATTTAATGTGACAATATTTCGAGTGTGGCCCTGACTAGAAGTAACGCGAACAGGATCACGTTTGTCACGGATAATCCATGTGTCGACATCTACTGCCACGATAAATTTTATTCTAAAAATATATTTTCGTGCAGCGTCGAGATAATTAATAATTGTAGCTGCGCGTTTATCTTTCATTGTAGTATCAACAACGCCGCCGGCGTCGTGTACAATTTTAAATGTTGACCATACATGAGCTGCACCATCATCGCGAAATTCTCTCTTGGCTTTACTGATACGATTGATTAACGTTTTATTCGTTAAATCAACCAAAGCTCGCCTTGATAATTAAGGGGTTATTCTGTCGAAAACGAATCTGGCTTTAGAGGGCTTAATTGCGGATAATCTCGCAAATTCCTCCATATTATAATTAAGGCAAA
>JAECUM010023145.1:0-63058 GCA_016617855.1 Megalonaias nervosa | reverse complement strand
TTATAAATGATTTTAATTTTCATTGCTGCACATATTAAGAAATAACACAACTAGTTTTTGTGAAGCAATTTGATAAATTAAAATTACTCCATTGATACAGGCTTGTTCTTCAGTAACTGCCCCCATCTGCAAGTCACTGGGAATGCTGACTCTTACTTTATCTCACATGCCGGGCTTTGCAGCATAATGGCACCATGAGTGTTGGCCAGTTTTGTGCTTTTTCAGCTTTGCAATGAAAACATTTTTGTCTTATTTATTTAGTAAAATAAAATGCTGAAGACAAGAAGTTCCATGCATTATAGTTCCACACTGCAGTTTTAGAACCTTCAGTATTTGGCTGTATAAGGCCCTTAAGCACAGATTGCTTTAAACTAGATTCCAATGTCATGAAGAATCCGATGTTCATTTTCAGGGTTGGAAAAGGGCAACCCAGAGGAAACCACCAGTCACCCTATATGGGTGACAACATAAGGATTGAACAGGAAACCAATGGTGTGTGAAGTGAGGATTCTGAAGTATCTTAAACAATCTTTAAGAAATGGGAAGGAGTTGGAGAAGATGAACACTGTTTGAATGGCAACCTAAACCTCCTTGGAAACATGCTTTTTATGAGGTCTCGACTCCCAACCCCACCACAGGAAATAATATGGTACCATGGTCGACCAGTCAGACCCTGACAAAGTTTAGGTTATTGTAAATATGGATAGTTTTGATTTGAATGTTGTTTATGATTTGGATAAAATTAAAACTGATAAACTTTTTATATTGTTTCTTGTGAAGATAATGCATATTGTGAAGACAACTGACCCGAGATACCATAGGCCACTAGTCTGGCAAGAGGGGTCAATTTGTTCTTCTTCACAGCTTCTTCACTGGCAAGGACAAGAGCAGCAGCACCATCACATATTCCCTAAAAAAAAAATTTTAAAAAAAATGTTCCATTTAAAAAAAAAAAACCTCAACTGAATCTTTGTTGGTGAAACATGGTATTTACCGTTTTTTTGAAACACTATTATTTTCATTATGTCTATTATAAACTTCTAGAGTATTATAAAGGATATGCAATCAAACTGGATTGTATTTCACCAACTGGTTTGTTTTCTTTCAAAGAAGTGCTATTGATAAAGTTAGTTTATTCGTAAACGTTTTGTTTGTTCCATTATCTAAAGGGTACAGTTACATCATAATGATAATCATAAAGTAAACAGAGCTATGTTAGATTGAGATACTGCACAATATCATAATGCTAGTTTCAAAATATCACAAACGTAAATAATTAAAGGTTGTGCAGTGCAAAAATCATTGGCTTAGCACTTTGTGAAATTTCAGTTTATATGTACACTTGGAGAATGGTATCTTGATGAAGGTATGCTCATATGTTGATGTGTTAATTATATAATCTTAATTGGATCTCAATAACAATAGACGTATACACAAAAAAACGAGTCTATAACCACACCAGTCCTGTCACTGGAGAACTAATCTGTGTGCTTTATTTGTGCAAAGATAGTAGTCCTCAAGATGAAAGCATCCATCAATTTTCGTGACTGTGGATAACAACACTTCAGAGTAGTGAAGCTAATGCAAAAAGGTACCAAATCATCAAATACTTTATGTCAATTTCATAACTTTGTTGAGCTTAATTAAGAACAGTTCACTACCAGTTCAGCAGATGTTGACAGAATGCTGTGTTTTTCAGCTCCACTAAAGCATTAGCCTAAGCTAAAAACCCCTAACGCAAACCTCAAAAGTAAGTGACTTAGCCTTACTTTTTCCATGTTGTGAATAGTTTTCATTAAATTTCATCACTGCACCTAATATTTCTGAGAAAGAAAGCTAACAGCCTACACTATAAACAATGTAGTGAGAAAAGTGTTACATGTGTCTCAACTATGCTTCAAAGTTGAGACAATACATTTTGTGAATTTTCATGATGAATAGGATAATTGTATAATCAATATCTTGTCATCATTTTTTTTTCTGGGCACATCATAAAAACTTATATGAATCCCCAATGAAACTGAAGCTTACAGAAGCATTCCCTGCTGTTATAGTTCCATTCTTTTTAAAAACCGGAGGAAGCTTTGTAAGTATTTCCAATGTGGTCTCTGGACGAGGGTGTTCATCAACAGCAAAATCCTCAGGACCTACAACAAAAATCATTACAAACTCATTTCACATGGTTTAAAAATGGAATACAGTCGGTTATAATGAACATTTTCCTTGCAGTTGAAATCCATTGTCTTGCCACCAAAATCCACCAAGATCAATTAGGTCTCTTTATTTTGTTGAAAACCTTGTGTTGTGGATACAAACTTGCATTTAGTACATTTGGCAATGTGTCAGTACTGAAAACATCATCTAATTATAAATATAACATGGTTCGTACAGACTTGAAAAATCCTTGATTTTTTTTGGCTGACATGAAAAACTGCTGAAATTCTTAAAATTGTACAAGGGAATAGAACAGAGTGGATCAAATCACAATCAGAGATCACATGTAGGTCACACAGAGTCCCTATAAAGGGCTGGCACACAAATTATGTGTATTGCTTCTGCTTCTGTACCTTTTTATGCCATGGTATGTAAAGTAACTTAAGGAGACAGTTCAATTTCTATAAGACAAACTACTCCCTGAAAAAAATGTGAAAAAAATTCTAGGGCTGTATGAACAATGATGTAAGTGTTCTGGTTTTTGATTGTGTCCAGTTTAAAACGTTTTAGGAGGAAACATTTTGAATGCAATGCAAGTTGATTAATAGTGCTGATGAAAACGTGTACTATACACTTTGCTTTGTCAATCCGTAGAAGAATAATGCCTGCTGGACTGTTTCCAGATGCACATGACATATTAACCATTATACTGGTTCTTAACGTCATGAAACGTGTGTGAAACAAAAAAACATATCAAGTGAACCAGATTTTGGAAAGTTGGGAATTCAACTCTCTCCGAAAAAAAATCTGTAAAAAATATTTTCCTGAAGTACATATTGAAGGATGAAGACTTACAAAATATTAGGCTCGTAGCTCAAACACTGACTGAGATACAGCTTTCTGAAAAGTAAGTCTGACTCACCAAAAAACTTGCGAAAGCAAGTCGCTGGGGTTGATTTTCACATAACTTTCTTCCACGTTTCTAATTCGGCTCGACAGCTCAAAATCACAAGTCCTACAGAACTTTTTGTGTATATCAAGAATTTGAAATCATCTTGAAACTATCTTGCATGGTTGGCACATTACATGGCTACAAAACCCCTATCCCAAGCAATGTGCTAAATTTTTTCAGAATTTTGCAGCAGTCCAGCATCCACATACAAATAGATAGAGACGAAATACTGGGCATGTAGTGAGGCAATGGATGATACTCTGTAATTAATATGTAAAAAGACCTGTACCTTCATTAGATTTTCTGATTTTTTTGCCTTAAAGATGGTTTCAGAGCAATAACTTGTAAATTTCCATCTTATTCAAGGTCATGGAACCCCATAGATGACCTCCTAAAAATCTGAAACTTATGGGACTTAGACTTCATCTCAATGCCTCCAACATACAAAAAAAAATTGTTCCTGGTTCTTGTCATCTTGATATGTTTTTGATTTTTCACAGATTGTGGCGTATCTGTAAAATGGGTTGGGTCAGTTTTTTGGGGTAAATCAACCAGGATAACTTGAAGACCTATTCTAATGTGAAATTTGGATTCTGTGACTTCGAAAACCAGATAAAAGATATATTACACCCCTGTGTCAGGTAATTCAATATTCACAAGACTCAAAATCAAAGATGGTGGCGGAAAAAAAGAAAAAAGACAAGATTTCATGAAAAAATGACTTCTGAATGAGCTAGTAGCTTTGAAATCACGAGTTATATTGGAAATTTTGTGTAGATTCTGAACATACAATCAGATTATTCATACATTAAATCCAGTATGTGATCATTAGCGGTTGCATCAGATTGCATCATCTGTAATTATTACATCATCCCTAATTATTTCATTATTCCTGAGTTTGATTTACCAAAAACTGACCAAACCCACAATGTCCTGGATGAGCATAAACTTTACAATTGCTTGCAATAAAAACACAGTGTCAATGTTGTACTAATAGAATATTATTTTAAAAATTTGTCCCCCGTTTTTAAAAAAGGAAATCCTTTTTCATGTGAATCGACAGTAACACTTGAATATATTTATGTTCACATGCAAAAGACAGTGATGTAATACACCATATTTTCGAAGGTACATGTGAATTCAAAACCACTTGGAGTAATGTTTTTCAAAGGTTGGTTATCTTGAAAATAAGAACAGGTAATTTATACTGAAAAGTGAACAATTACAAAAAGTATTCAGTGACAATTATTCCGAACATGATTATAAATGAGTTTCAAACCATTTAACAGACCCCCTCCCCTCACCTTCTCACTGTTGATGATCTGCCTCGATGGCATCCCCTTCTTAAATTTTCAGCTGTCCCTCGGTAACCTGTGCACTTGCTTATACTGCAGTCTGTATTTTTGGATCTCGCTATGTGCACATTGTTGAAGGAGAGGTGTGTTCATAGTAACTTAGAGTAGACAGCATGCTGCATGCTTTAAAAGGATAAATACCTCTAAGCCAATAAAAGTATAATTCAAATTATGACAGAAATTTCCCTTGGAACTATCTAACAATGGAAAACACAACTTTATGTTAGCATTGTCAGCTGTTTATATTAAGACTTGTATAAAAAAAAATATGTATACTACATTAAGTATTTGTGCACATTTCAAACTCGTACAGAATTTCTCGCTCATTATTTCTCCAATAATCATTTGACTGGACCAATTAAAAGAGGTAAATTATGCACAAGAAGCTTTACCTTTCATCAGAAGAAACTCTTTCATGGAAAATAACTATTCTAAAAAGCAAAATATACTTTGCCAGATGATTTGTTTTAATGTTGAGGCTAGAAAAATTTCAACTATAATTTATCATAAAAATTTACCTTTCTTGCCCTTCAATGTCACTGGTACTATTTCTGCCTTGTATACACCTGCTTTCTGTGCTTTAAAGAAAAGGAAAAGAAACAGCAGAACATATAACTAATGATAAACAATAGGAATGTGATAATAATTATTACACAAAAAGTGTGTCATTCCATTCAATCTAGGTAATGGAAGTCATATTCACTCATGCTGGTACATTAACACACACGTAAACTGTAAATTTCACGTAAATCTTACATTTCAACGTTCACTCAGTCTAGTACTTCATAATACACGTAAACCATAAATCTCATGTTCATTTCTCATTATGTTAAGTATCTCTTTATGTAATGCTTTAGGTATCTCTATGTACTACTTTTGGTCTTTATATGCTGCTTTAGGTATTTCTTTATATACTGCGTTAGGTATATCTTAACTAATGGTACATTAACACACACGTAAACCGTAAATTTCACGTAAATCTTAAATTTCTCATTATGTTAGGTATCTCTCTATGCACTGCTTTAGGTATCTCTTTAGGTACTGCTTTAGGTATCTCTATGTACTACTTTTGGTCTTTATGTACTGCTTTAGGTATCTCTATGTACTACTTTTGGTCTTTATATCCTGCTTTAGGCATATCTTTATATACTGCTTTAGTATCTCTATGTACTGTTTTATGTATCTCTATGTACTGCTTTAGGTATCTATATACTGCTTTCGGTAGTTCTATGTTCTGCTTTAGGTATCTCTATGTGCTACTTTGGGTATCTCTATACACTACTTTAGGTATCTCTATGTACTGCTTTACTTATCTCTCTATGTACTGCTTTAGGTATCTCCATTTACTGCTTTAGTATCTCTTTGTTCTGCTTTAGGTATATCTTTATATATTGCTTTAGTATCTCTATGTACAGTACTGTTTTTGGTATCTCTATGTACTGCTTTAAGTATCTTTATGTACTGCTTTAGGTAGTCCTATGTTCTGCTTTAGGTATCTATATGTACTACTTTGGGTATCTCTATATACTACTTTATGTATCTATGTACTGCTTTATATATCTCTCCATGTACTGCTTTAGGTATATGTAGTGATTTAGGTATCTCCATGTACTGCGTTAGGTATATATATGTACTACTTGAGTTATTTCTCTATGTACTGCTTTAGATATCTCCATTTATTGCTTTAGCTATCTCCATTTACTGCTTTAGGTATCTCTATGTACTGCTTCAGGTATATCCTTGTACCGCTTTAGGTATCTCTATGTACTGCTTTAGGTATCTCTATGTACTGCTTTAGGTATCTCCTTATGCACATCTTTTAGGTAAAGATCAAAATATGAATTTGAAAGTGAAACAATATTTAGATTTCAGGTTCCTTGTCAAATACTGATTGATTTAAATGAGTATATATCTAGAACTACTGGAAAGATAATTTGTGCAAATGAAAAATTTGACAAAAATTTTAACTGCTGACACTAACACTGCTGCTGGCAGTGACAGATAAGTTGAATAATGACAAAAAAATACACAGACCTGGTAAAATCGAGGACTAATTATCCATGATTTATTTTTATAGCAAAGAAACTGCAAAGATCAGAAGAACCATGCTGATCTAAGATTTAACCGATGCATGTTGTCACGTTGTGTGACAAAATTTGTTAACAATTCCTGCTTATGTTTATAAATGCCTTCTGATAGAATTCTTAATTCAAAGTACTTTGGGCAATGTCAATATGTGTTATATAATATTACAACTTTAGACCGATTCTGAAACAAAGAAAATACCTGTCCGTGAATTAGCCATTGCATTAACTTCAAATTTGCAGTTACTTCCTTTGAAGAAACTTGCTGCAGGGTGAGAAACTCTGGTTGTTTGCAATTAGCAGTGATGTCACCAGTCAGCTTAGGCTTGGAGGCCAGAAACCAATCACTGCAACAATTCAGTGATACCACCCTCAGATCATTTTCAAAGAGACCACCAGTATCCAATCTGAACTAAGGTAATCAAATTTTGGGTAGGTTTCTCATGCAGCCAGACATTATTCTGTTTAATCCATTGTGAAAGAATCAGTGTATGTCTGGACATTGGCAAAAGCAGATCATAGGAAGTTAGGACACTAGACTGCTCCGCTTGTTCAAAAAGGCGGGAAGTTAGTTCTAGGAACTTCGGATGAGATTGGAACAAAGGCTTATGAAGAAGCTTCCCGGGTGGGAACGGACGCCACCCAATGATTAGAGAGGAAAGCCGAAACAGAAACCAGGGTACTGGAAGTACTGACAAGGAGGACCGAGAAAATGGAAACAAGGGTACTGGAAGTACCAACAAGGAGGGTTGAGAGAATGGAAACAAGGGTGCTGGAAGTACCGACAAGGAGGGCCGGAGACAAAAATGAGGGTACCGGAAGTACTGACAAGGAGAGCTGGGAAAGGAATACAAGGCGGAAGTAACAAATGAGTAACATAAAAAGGACACAGGAAGGAAACATTCTCATCTTTAATTTCACAGGATGAAATAATTGGCAATTTGGATAGGTATTGGATTGATTGGAAGCAATTGCATTGAAAATTGTTCTGTAATTGTGGAATACTGTGATATAGTTTATTAAACTGTTATACCTTTCACCTTATTAATTTTATATTTTAACACCTAGACCATCGGCTTCGCTGACTGGGGTCTCAGAGCTATTTAACCTTTGAATTGTCCGTCCCTCTCCAGGGTTAGTAATAATTCTGTAGGGGGCACGTGACACATGTATGCATGTAAAAAGGCTAAATGTTACAGCTGAAATAATGATATGAAAGAATAAAACAGAATCAAATTTATAGATTTGCATAACAAGTTCATAACAGTATCATTAACATCAACCAATTAGAAGTAGACACCTCTTCAATGAATAGATGATTTACAATGTAGATGTTATCTTTTCAGTGTATTCAGCTTCCATGACATAAAGCACCCTTAAATAACACAGATACCTAAATCTGATCTTAGTATATATACATGTACATGGGTTTTAAACACTTGGAATACCCAGGATTTTTTATACCTTTTGTGACTAAAGAAAAAGGGTTTAACAATATGTCAGGTGTAAATGTGCATGATGCTGGGAAATATATTGATATAGAGTAATGTGATATGAATAATATAATAAAAGAAAAATAAAGAAATCTCCAACAGAAATTTAATTTATTTTAATCCCTTCTTTACAGCAGTATCAGATATGGCATTTGCTGAACATAAGCATATATACATATAATTCAATTTAATATCATTCTTTTCCTTGCTTGATTATAATAATCGACTGCATTGTTGGTGATTTCTTGTCTCTTTCCCTTGCAGCTTTCCATTTCAATATATTGCTGGCTATAAATGGCTGGATTTCTTTTCCCCCTGATCTTGGTGTGCCATACACCAACTAATTTTTTACGTTAAGTATGACCATGTTGGACCATCCACAGCTTTGAGGAGCCTAATTGGATTTCAATATGTCATTCCGAGACTCCAGCAGACCAACAAATGTCCAAGGCAGTTTGTTTTGAATATCTTGCACAACAACATTGATCTATTTAACTTTCAAATTTTGAAACTCTGTTCATTGCCTCTGTTGCTTTTAACTCAGTGCCATAAAAACCGCCACCGGACTGCTGTAAGTGGTCCTCAAATTCTTGTACAAATGGCCCACTCACCTGCCTCATAGTACTAATGGTGTCACATGTTACTTGAAGCATTGTACTCATCTGACCAATGTTAAATACCTAGAACTTCATCAACAAGTAGGCAACAAATGAACATGTTCTCACTTTCTTTAAAAATATTTTGGGCTCAGGGATTTTAGTTGTCTCCCCTTCATGTTCTAGAGATAAGAAAAGGTCAGACTAATCTTGATGAATGGCTTCAACAGCTACTTGTAAAGAAAACCTCACACTGCTTGGTTTCTTAAACTATTTTTTTCATATGATGATGCATTCTCATGTTAGTTTTTAGGTCTCTGATTTCTTCATATCTTACAGCAGAATATTCATATAAATTGTATATCAGTTTTGGCACAGTAATAAGCAGCAAGGGTGAGGCAGTGGGCAGCACAGTGAATTATGAGAACATGTGAATTTATTCCTTTAATTTATTGCCACAGCATGCAACCTCCCAACCATAACATTAGCATCATTTGATATAAAAACAACAATCTAAATGAAAAGAGCTGTTGTTCAAAAGTCAGTGACCCTGACTTTGCAAAGTCTGTTTGACCATTCTGGTCACAGCAAGTCTTGCAGTTCATAAAACCGGATTCACCTCTAAAAAACCAAGAAAATTCTGACAGCCATCTCTCCTGGAACACTTTCTTCTTCAATGTTTTTGATGATGCTTGACCATGCCCTAATTTTTCTGATTTAGATTGGAAGTGGTTGCTGAACACATAAATACATTAGCGACATGATGCTGAGAGTGACCCTCATTTATAGTATGATATAATCACCTGGATGTTAACCTCAGTGATGAGTAGATAGTGGCTATTTTTAGATTTCTTCTGTATCCCATATTCTGCTTATTATTAGATTATTACCATGTAGGTGCAACAAAAGAACAAAGCTGATAATATAACAATACTTGACTGCTAGTTTACCATAAAATGTTGTAAAGGGACAATAATTTTACAATACATGATTTATCCTTATTTATATGTATTATGTAATGTAAAATCCTGTGTACTAATTTTGATTTTCATCTTCTTGGAAAGTAAATGTTGTAGTAAATTGTTTCTCCAAAACAGATCACATTAATGTTACGAATTATGTTTTGCTACCTCCAGAATCGAACCTTCCAATAGCCATAAATATGTGTGTGTGTGTGTGTCTATATATATATATATATATATATATATATATATATATATATATATATATATATATATATGAAAGAATGAATGAATGATATAGACAAAGGGACGCAACTCTTATAGATACCGGTATCCATCTTGGTGGCAAACTATAAACTGGATGTTGTTACTTTTAACTTTGGGGGCACCCACCAGTTATTATGTACTTTGAGAGAATGACGTATGTAAGGCAAAGTTGTTTTCATTTAAAACATGCACAGTGGAGAGAATGTTGGCATACCTCTATGCTGCTTTGATGTAATGTGGCTGACATTACTCTGGATTTTGTACTTTTGGAAATTGTAAATGATCTTAGCACACTGCTAACTAAAATGACTCCTCCATTGTGCTCCAAAAATCAGCCTGAATTTGTCTAAAGTACACTATCCTTAACAGCTATTAAAATAGGGAAGATGAATTTTGCCAGACTAGACAATACCAGCTTCTGAAAGTGTAATGAATGAATTACCAAATATATAAAATGTAAAAAAAAGTTATCAGCTCTTTTTTTTACAATTTACCTCTGAAGTTCAGGAAGTGAAAATGACCAAGTGGAGCTAGCATTTTTTTGAAAGGTGCACATCTGGAATAAGGCCAAGCTGTATACTCTATAACCCATATTACACCCATCAATCATACACCAAAATAAAGGGAATTAAAGGTTCTTTGAACAATACATAAGATATACAAGGTCTTTTTTAAATAGCCAGTATAACCAGTGAGGAAACCCAGGGAAATTCTTTTCCTTTAAAATTCTAACCCTATGCAAAATGCGAAACTGTAGAGCGCCACCTTTAGCAATCCATGAAACATGATGCTTGCACTTGCAGGGATGGGTGGGAGGTCTTACTTGTAATGTACTGTATTTTCGGATAAACATAATTTACTACAAAATTTACTTTCTCTGTCAAATACAGTAACCAATGACATTAATGTTAGGAGAAAAGGTAAAAGGAGTGGGAAATGTTGAGCATCTATTCTCTGCCTAAGTCACCCTGAAGAAGCACGATTAATACTCTTATAAATGGATGAAATTTCCCCAAAATCAGTTAGATCAACAACATCTCTGGTCATCTGTGTGCGAAGAATGATCCTTTGGGTTCCTGCACACATCAATTGCTTATAAAAGTTTTTGTAGGGTTGAGAATCCAGCGAAAGTTGCTTGTACAGACCTGAACATGAAGTTGTGCTATAGTTGCCATGGCATGGTGACTGGGAGGCAACTAGAGCTCTGACTAGATTCAGCTCCATTCTTTGAGAAGCCCAAGCTGGAGAAGGTGGTCTATGCATGCCTGCCCACTGACTCTACTCAGTCTCAAATGTAGATATTATGCTCAAACACCAAGCTGGTAGAGATCACCCAAATTTCATGGTATGAAATCATAATTTCAAACTGGTCCTGTAAGAGGTCAGAGTACACTGATTTAATAACTTCCTTAAGCCAAGCTGTGTGGGCTTCTGGGTTATATCTTGCTGTCTTGCCTTAAGTGGCAGGAAGAATCTCTGACAACTGGACTGTATGTTCTCTGAAAACCAAATTCAGTTTCAATTATAAAGTTACGAGGTGGAACAAAATATGATATATAGTATGTATTTGACGTATTGGACATAAGGTCATGGGCATGAACATGCTTCTCCACTGAACATGACAATTTACTCAGTTTATTTCTGCTAAGTTTTGGACATGTTGCTATGCTGCAAAGTTTTTGTTTAATGCATTTTGTTGTATTACCTGCTGCCCATCTTTGCTGCGTCTTTAAAGAATATCTATCACTGTCTTCCCTGGTGATTTTGTACTGTTCTGCCAGGTTTTCTGCTGTAATGGCCATTGGCATTTGGACATACGAGTCTGTCAACTCTGACCAAATTGTGTCCTCCAGCTGAAGAAAAGGAAAATGTATCAAATGATAATTATCACAATTATCATCATTTAGATGTCATGTCACAATCAAAGTATTGAGAATATGGATTAGAGGGTTTGGGTAATAAGTTATATTACACGGGATCAGAGGGATGAACACAAATTGCAAGATGTTGATAATCTTGTTCCTTTGTATGATTCAATAACAAACACCAATATGCTGCTATACATGCATGCATTTTGACTACACATTTCCTATGTAATCTTCATTTATTTTTTAACACTGAATTAATTAAAAATTCAGAAATATATTTGAAGAAAATATTTGATCAAGTACCTATTTATGATCATTTTTTATTTAAATAGTTCTGCATTGAGTAGCGCATGAAATCAGTCCAACTATATCAGGGGAGGTAACCCCTCTAGGTCTAAAAATTTTCTCTTAAGATTAGAACATTAGTTATATCCCCTTACAGTGACTGGCTTTTCAAGGTAAAAAGTCCAATTGCGCTAAATATAGAAAGTGCTATTAAGTTATTATTAGAAATACAAACTATTTTTAGGAAAAGATGAGTTGACAGCATGCCATAGGCCTGGAGACATTTCAATCCCTCCAAGGCAAACAATTTATATCATATTGTGACAAAACATCAGGCCAATTCACTTAGCTTCATCAAATGAAGAAAAGTCCTTAAAGTTTTTGAGAAACAAAATTTAAAACTTGCATTCAATCTGATATTTGTTTATAAGGCAACCTGATGTACTTAAAAGACCAGCCACTACATTATACTGCAATTCTATAAACAAAATCAGTTATTAATTTTAAAGTGTTAAACAAAATCTACACTGGGTCTCCTTTCAAAATAAATGTATCACACCCACCACACAATATAAATCTTTTGCTTTGGGCTGATCCAAAGAAACATACAGGGTATGCGAGGAAGTCAGTTTTGAAAAAAAAAATATATGCCAGTGTACTCTTAATACTCAAGAGTTTATATGAAAATGAATAATAAAATTCTAAGATGCCTCTGTGTGACTACTCCAAACTGAGTTGCCGCTATTGATGACTACTCCATATTCCGTCCCTGGGTCCCAAGTATGCTTTACTGGAATAGGTTTGCTAAAGGTAGAAATAATATTGGATTCACATATCTTTGCTATTGCCTCCAATTTTAACATTTTGTGCAACAGAGCATTGTTTGAATAATAATTTATGCCCTGTGAGGTCACTTTACAATTAATTAATCTGGAGGATTAATCCAGAAAATATTCAATCATTATAAGAATTCATTTAGAGCTGACCTTATAATCCATGCCAAGCTTGGTGCCAAATCGTACATTGCGGATAGCATAGGGAGCCTGGCTCATGTTCTCTGTACCTCCAACCAGGACAAGCTGACAGTGACCAAGCATAATGTCCTGATAGTAGAAAAACTTTTTCATATAATCAAGGTGGACAATGCAGAACATTTATATTTTCTTACAATAAGGACAGTGCCTGTATATCAGACCTGCCTGAAAGAGCCTTAAACATTTTTATACAAGTCAGCAAGCTGACTGGAAAATTAGGAGATCTGAACTTGCAACAAAATATGACAATAAAAGAGTAAAAATAGTGGAATAGAATATGGGATGTTTTAAGAAAAAAGCAGTACATTATTTTTAAAAAAAATAAGCACCATAAAACATTGTGCCTATATTTATAATTGTAAAATATGTGTAAATAGCATATGTAGATGAGAAGGAAAGAAAGGGATTGATATGTTAAAAAAATCAAAGACAATCATGCATTTATATAGACAGATAAATGGATAGGTAAATAAGGGTGTTGGAAATAGGGTTTTGAGAGAGAGAGAGAGAGAGAGAGAGAGAGAGAGAGAGAGAGAGAGAGAGAGAGAGGGCAGACTTTAAATTCAAACAACCAGGGAGCAGGATTTTAATCATGTTTATATATATATATATATATATATATATATATATATATATATATATATATATATATATATATATCATAACATTTTCTTATCTACTTTTCCACATAAAGATTGATTTATCAAGCAGATTTGGACATCCATTCGGTAAGAAAGCAAGATAAAACTGTGTCCCCCACTAAAATATTCCAGTATCAATGAATAAACTCTTTTCTTTTTTAATGTATGAATCTGATTGCTCAGTTTTCTCCTTATATACACCTTCAAGAGTCCATCATTCCATTCTGGTGGTCTAAGTGGTTACAGAATCCACCTCAGATGTGAGAGTCGCAGGTTCAAACCCTGGCCAAGTCATACCAAAGACTTATAAACATGGTACTAGCAGCTGCCTTGCTTGGCATTCAACATTAAGAGGTTCATGTTAGGCTGGTCAGCCTGGTGTCAGGATAATATGACTGGGTGCAACATGATGCCACATGTCTGTGGCATGATGCCCCAGTGCCAGACATAATTATAAACTGTCAACTGCAGACACTGTAGTGATACGACTCAGATTGTTAAAGCTATGTTAAAAATCCAGATCACATGCACACAAGATTCTATTACAATTATATATCACAGTATACCCTACATGACAGATCTTACTACTCAATCTAATATTTCAAAATACCTATTCATGTGACCTAACTCATCCAGTGAGAAATTACTTAATTCTTCTATGAACCCACTTAACCTACACATTCCAGCCAATGAGGCATTACCCCAAAGTTGTCAATGGGTTTTATTATTAGAAACATGACAACATCTCTTTACAGATTATTATTATTAGAAACATGGCATCTCTTTATATGCTCCAGCTATGAATTTCCTTCAGCTGTACTGGCAAGTGTTGCTAAATCTGTGACTAGTATTAGCTTTATATGTAACATTTGCACCAACTGAACATCTATTTACATTCATAATATCTTAAAATACAATTGTACCGCCTAGTAGCGTGACCCCTGATTCGTACCGCCTAGTAGCATGACCCCTGATTCGTACTGCCTAGTAGCGTGACCCCTGATATCTTAATACAAAATCTTATACCTGAGCACAAAGAATTAGCTATCTAATATCTTGAATACAGATGATCATCACAATTCATGAATAAAAAATTCACATAATACAGATACAGTCATGTGCCAAGAGTTACTAAAAATAGAGATATACATAACATTACAACACCTCCCCTCATAAAGGAAAGAAATATTTATACAATAAAGCTTTCTTTTTCTATATCAACCAAGCACATATATGACAATAACAACAAAATACACTGGAAGATGTCTTACGAATAACACAAAAAATGTATACAAATTAAGGCAATACGGAATGTTAAAAGATGTGAAAGTGCATCTGCGATCAGGTTGTCTTTTCCCCAGAAGTGCCTCATGTCAATGTTACATTATTGCAACATCAAATTCCACCTCAACAATCTCTGATTTTTGTTTTTCGTTTTATTGATGAAAGTAATGTGCTTTGTGATCAATGAATATAATAATCGAAGGAGCACAATTAATATACAACATGTTGTAAAGCCAAACACTCCTCAATTGTGAAATAATTTCTCTGGTGTTTGTTTAATTTTTTAGAGAAGTAGCTCACTCGATGATCCACATCGATTTTGTCTTCTTGAATTAATATGCCATCAACCCCAACATTACTTGCATCAACAGACATCTTAAACAATTGGTTGAAATCTGGAGCAAAAGAAGTGGTGCACTTTTAAGTATAGCTTTTAATTTATCCAATGCCATCGGACATTTGTCCGATCAATAAAACTTGGTTCTATTACCCAATAAATTGGTCTGGGGCTAAGCGATTATGGAAATATCTGAGCAAAAATTTCTTATAATATCCACCCATACCCCAAAATCACCTTTCACTGATAAGCACAGGGAATTCAGAGATAGCTTTAACCTTAGCTTCTACAGGCTTAACTTGACCATGTTCCACAATATGTCCTAAAAATTTGAAACAAGCTAAGACAAATTCACTTTTACTTCAATTGTGAAATTTGCCTCACTCAATCAAATGAAGAATTTCTGGACAGCTTTTTGGCAATCTTTCCAGGAATCGCTGTATACAATGATGTTGCTGATGTATGCATCACAGCCATCTATGCCAGATATTATCATGTTCAATAAGCACTGGAACGCTGAGGGAGAATTTTTTTTATACCAAATGGAATCACTCTGTATTGATAGAGCCCATCTGGAGTTGCAAAGGCCAAAATTTCTTCAGCTCTTTCCATTAGTGGAATCTGCCAGAAAAGATTCCTTTTAAAAGGTCAAACTTTGTGAGATATTTTGCATTTCCAATTCTGTCAATACAGTCATCAATTCTTGGTATTGGAAATTAACTGAGTCTATTTTGAAGACATTGTTCACTTTTCTGCAGTCTGTGCACATACTGAAAGAATTATCTGGTTTCGGCACAAGAATAGGCAGCAAACTCAAGTTACTTTTACTTGATTCAATGAAGTCATTCTCCAACAAATTTTCAACAATTTCCTTTTACAAACATTCCTGTTTGACAGGATTCATTCTGTAAGGGTGCTGTTTTACAGGCTTAGAATCGACAATTTCAACATCATAGTAGATTTTGTTTGTTTGAGTTGAAATGTCTGGGAAGAAGTGCTCATATTCACATATTAGCAGCTTTAACTCTTTATTTTTTTCTTGTTGCTGTAGATGTGAAAGTTTCTTATCCAGATATTTAATATTTCAAAATTTTGAAGACTGGTTGAACCAAAGTCACTAGAGAACAGTTGTATGTCATCATTTAAACTGTCACTGTGTGGGACAGGAACAACTCAATTTACTGAATGATTTACATGTGTTACGACCCTGTAGTTAAATTACATGTGTGTTAAAATTTAAATTCTTCTAATTCTTTGTTTCATTTTTATTCCATTTTTACATCATTAAATGTAGTTATTATTATGATGATGATTATGTTTGCATGGGTCTAATAGTATGTTAGAAACATCGTATTTATTTAAAACGTAAATGTGACTCGTGTAAGCACGATTTTTGCATGACGGTTTTTCGTATCAAGTAAACAGTGAGAAAGAGCTATGTAAATGATTGGCTGTGACCACATTATTACTTGTTTACGCTTTTGTAATGTCCAGATGGATTGCGAAATCACACGTGGTCTTCATGCGTGTGTACATGTAATGACGCATTAGCTTGTTTTAAATGCTGAGTTACCTGTAAGAAATGTTTAGTTATAGTCATAGTCGTAGTCAGTTATACTTGAGAGTCACATCATAACATCTCACAGAGTTTCTAATACCTTAAGGAAAAGGTATTTCTGTGCTGGAAAGAGTTGTGCATTCGTACGAGGAACAACATGTGTGTTGTTAGTGGTGGTACCTGTATTTCATCTACTTTCTAAATAATTATTTTCCCTGGAGAACAACACTACTGGCTTTGGACAAAGACATTTGATGAAATTATTTCTAAATCGGAACAGAACAATACAAATTGTGCTTTACAGTGAAAATTCTGGACATTTTGTGTTAGCCTTCGTCTGACGTCATCATCCGCCATCTTGGAACGGAACTGAGATTCAGACTGTATCAATTTAGAACTGTTTATTCACAGGACTTCTGTGTTTTCACAAATTTAGAACATATTTTTGGATCTTCTTCGTAAATCGTAAGTCTTGTTTCGCCTATTTACCTTTTCACCGTGTTTTCGAGGGAAATAAATTATTTTTGTTAAAATTTACAAAGCTTGTTGTAGTCGCTCTTTGTGTTACTTTGAACGAGCCGATACGTAACACATGATTATCTCAGTCAACATACTCCCTTATGGCTTAGTTGTTTCTGTTTTTGCCTTCCAGGAGTGTTGATATAATTTAAATCACATTCTTTTTAACTTTATAAGGGCCATAATGTCTAACCTAAAGTGGATTTTGAAGTATTGGCAAAGATACAGAACCTTATCACCAGGTTGAAAAGTTCTTTTCAAGTTATGACCTATTTTTGAGTAGACAGAAAATTATATCTTGCTACTTCACAATCAGAGATATAATCTAAAAGATTAATAATCTAAATCCTCTGTTAAACCTCCAACAGTCCATGAAAAATATGTCTAAAAGTTCGCTCAAAAGAACTAAAACTGTCCATCTGACAAATAAAACAAGATCTACAATATTTGGAAACATCACTTTTAATTTCTGGGCAATAAAAATGATGTAAGATCATGTGGTAAATCTTACTGACTCCTCACTGACCAGCTAAATAAGCTTAATGGGCTACAATAAGAATTTTTTGCCTATATGACTTAGGAACAACTTGATAGCTCACTGACCACTTGTCACCAGTGGGTACCTCAAGTGGTCTCTATTTACTCATAAGGACCCCATTTTTAAAAAAAAAAGCATGTTGGTACCTCTGCAAAATCAGTTTCACTAATAGCTCGCTGAAACAAAAAACATTTGTCACCCTGATTAGACATAAGAAAATGAGTAGTTAAAAGAGGATCACAATGATCAATACCTTTTGATTGATCAATAACAGAAGCAAAGTGACTTCATAAAAAACCTGACTAATACATGTGTCAGCCAAAGAAATAGTTTCCTAGTCAACTTCATTCTCAAGAGCTCTTTTTGCCATAGCTCTAGTAATTGCACAAGCGGGCTATAAATTTGGAATTTCATTTTCAATAAGATCAACCTTTTTGTCCAAACAGGGCTTGTCAGTTACAAGTGGACTAACCACAACCTTATCTCCAGCTTGCCTAGCAATAAATGAATGAATATAGTTACTGGTCCTGAAAACTAAGTCTGATGTTAAATTAACATTTTGGAGTGGAATTTGAATAAAGTCGCAGTTTACTTCCTGAACAAGAACACCTTCAGAAGAAGACTTCTCAGACAAAGGCAAAGTACCTGATAATAAAAAACCTCTGAGAAGCGCCTGTCTCTGAATATTTTAATAGGGATTGGATTAGTTGAATCGCCAGTAAGTCATATAGAACCTTTCAAGATGAATGGTTCAAAATTCTCCATAATAAAATCAGACTGGGGTTTGTTTAGCCCAATACATGTATTGTTTCCAATACATGACCATCACTTTGAAACAAGGGCATCTGGAACAGCTGTGTCTTTATTCTGTTACTTATTTTTTAACTTAAAGCAATCATAAATAATGTGCCCTATTTTCTTGCATTAAGTGCATGTAAGAAGAGATAAGGATTTCTGATCAGTTTTATCAGACCTCTGATTCTTATTAGTTGTGCCAGATTGAAATTTTCAGTATTCACTTGAGACCGAGGTGGTTTTTTCACTAACCATCTGCTGAGAGGAAACGTTTTTGGCAAATGAAACTTTGTGAGCCATTAATAGTCATCAGCTGTACAAGCCATGTTTCCAAAGTGTCTACATGGTGTTCATCAAGGTAGGTCTTGACATCACTATGGACGCAGTTCTTAAACTTGTCAACTAACTTTGCCATAATCTTTTCAATCTTTTTAGATGTACAACATTTATCAAGTAGTTTTTCTTTTTTCCAAGCAAACTTGACATGGGTTTTCTTTTTTGCAATGATTAATCCTCTGTCACTACAGCCCAGGTAGCAACTCCTAACCCTTCAAGATAGATTCCTTGACCAATTCATAATTAGGACTTGCTCCTACTGACAGTGAAGTATAAGCTTCATGAGGTTGGCCAATAAGTACACTCTGTAGTAGCAAAGTCCAGTGCTTCCTTGGCCATCTTAAATTCTCTGCTATTTTTTCAAAATGTTGAAAATATTTATCTCCATATTTTTTCTTTAAAAGGCGGTACTAAGCTGATATTTTTTGTAACATCAAATGCTGAACTTTTGTGAGTGGGGTGCTTTGGTGGCGCTCTACAGTTTTCTCTTTTGCATAGCATTACATCTTTAAAGAAAAAGAATTGCCCAGGATTTCTTCACTGGTTTTACTAGCTATTTCATAAAGACCTTGTATATCTTAGGTATGATTATAATAACTTTTAATTCACTTTATTTTGGTGTATGATTGATGGGTGTAATTTGGGGTCTAGAGTACAAACCTCAGGCTCAGTTCAGATGTGCTTGTATTTTAAAAAAAAAAAAGACTGCTAGTTCTGCTTGGTCATTTTCACTTCTGGGACTTAGATGTAAATTGTTAAAAAAAAGAGCAGGTAACTTTTTTACTTTTCTGACATTTTGTAATTTATTCATTGCCCTTTTTGAAGCTGCACTACCTACTTTGGCAAAATTTGTTGTCCCTATTTTAATAACTCCTAAAGTTAGTGTACTTTTGACACATGGGACCATCCATTTTCCAACAACTTATATTTGTCACTCTCTCAAAAGTATGTAATCAATCGTGATTTTGCTTGCCAGTTTTAGTTCTTTTAATTCTAACTGCATTTCCATCTCTCTTTGTTCTTTTTGTATCTGTATCTGCATTTGACAATCTTCCCTTTCTCTTTCTTTTTGTTCATTTTGCATCTTCAATTTCATCTGCATCTCTCTCTCTTCTTTCTGAATTTGTCTTTCATTTTCCTGTATTTGTCTCTTTGTTTTTCATGCATTTGCATATCTCTTTCTTTTTCCTGCATTTGCATATCTTTTCTTTCAAGGCTCAAGTTTTCTTAGCTCCATTTCCATCTGGTGTTTTAATTTTAATTCTTTTAATTTCATTTGAGAGCTATATAGAGACTTTTCATTAATCCTAAAGCATTTGAATCAAAAATTTCCTTTTTCATCCAAATGTTTGACCAATGTATGTTTAATCTCCTGCTGTAACACAGACAATTTTATGTCAGAGAATAACGGTTGGCAAGCTCCAGCAACTCATCTTCCCTTAAACTCTCAAACACTTCCTGGGTTGGATTGGATACAAAACTCTCCTCCCAAGAAGATATTGTGAAAGCTTGTTGGGTTGACTACATAAAATCAAAAGAGCAGGGTTAAAGAAATGTCTGAAATAAAATGAATTTAAATTTCAAAACAATTTCAATTTCTCTAAAATATTTCTGAAATTCAGATCTCAGAGGAGTCCCCAATTTCTGTTATGACTCTATGGTCATAAACTAAGTAACAGGAAGAAGCAAAACCAACAAGTTTTTTTGTAAAACTTATGAAATAATTTATATATCAAAGTTATAAATGAAAATGTGAGAGGAACTTACAGTATTATGAAGTGAATCCAAAATAATCCTGAAAAAGTTCTATTAAAGTTCAAAAGAATGAAAAATTCCATAAAAACTTCAGACCCAGAAATGAACTGGTCCTCCAAGGATCGTGATGTCAAAATGGCATTGTCCGGAACTCTTTTGAATAATTCACAATAGTTCGAGAATAGTATTATAGTCCAAAAACGAGCACTTTCTATTTCCACTGAACAGTCTCAACAAATGTTTTTCCTCTCAAATAATATCTAAAAATGTTTTCCCTTTCAAATAATATCTAAGTACAGCATAAAACACATCTGCAGACTTGATGTTACAACAGGAACACAAGAAATAAGAATGATCCAAAGCAGGAATAAATCTGATTTCTCAGTTCTCTTCTTATCAACACCTTCAAGAGTCTATTATAACTATATGTTGATATCTTACGATATACCCTACGTGAGATATCTTACTACTCAGTCTAACATTTCAAACTACCTATTCACGTAACCTAACTCATAAATTAAAAATTAACTTAACTGTTCTCAGATACCATGTGACCAATCTGTCAAATAGGAAAAAGACTGAATCTTGTGAACATATTTACAAATAATTTTATTATTAGTAATTGTCAACACATACATAAGGATCTATTTATAGATCCTATGCATGTTTACATTCTCTAATATCTTAAAATAGACCCTATGCATGTATGAAATCCAGCTATAGATAATCACTACAATTTACAGTTATAAATAAAAATTACAAATGTTAGATGAAATTATGTAACAGGAGTTGCAAAAAATATATATAACACTTTCAGCTTGCTTTTGTTTTTCCCAGCAGAATATCACCATGACATATTTTGTTTTTGGCTTTTTAATTGTCGATGATGTTAAATGGCATGGAAGAGTAAAGAAGCATTTGCAGTTTTTTTTCTTCAGGATCTTCCAGGATTAAGAGAATCCTACATCAAACATTTGGAAAGTGATGTGATGTGATGTGATTATGATTTTTAACGTAGCTTTAACAATTTTTCAGTCATATCGCTACGATATCTGCAGTGTGGAAGTTTATAGTGATGGCTAGCACCGTGGCATCATGCCACAGACATGTAGCATGATGTCCCACCCAGTCACATTATCCTGACACCAGGCCGACCAGTCCTAACACTAACCTCTTAATGCTGAGCGCCAAGCGAGGCAGCTGTTAGTACCATTTTTGTAAGTCTTTGGTATGACTCGACCGGGGATCGAACCCACGACCTCCCGCATCCGAGGCGGACGCTCTAACCACTAGGCCACCGGAGCGGTCAACATTTGGAAAGGTTCACAACAACACAAGAAATATGTGATGATAAAGCATGTGTGTGTGTGTGTGTGTGTGTGTGTGTGTGTGTGTGTGTGTGTGATTCTTTTATTTATTTTTTCAACTTGATGTGTCTCATGTTTTCACAGACAAATTATTATTGCATTCCTGTGTAAGTTTATCTTAAATAGAAGATGCATGGTGTGGGTAAACAAATGGGTAAAAGAGAAAGGAATCAAGAGTCAAACATGATGGAATCTATAGAAATTTTTCATGTAATGAATAGTTAAGTGTTGCTCAGTAGAAATTTAAGCTGTAAAGATAATAATAAATACATATTTTAACTGTTTTAAATGAAATTCTGCTTCAGTGAGAATGAGATCCTTTACAATTAATTACAAACTAGTTTCACTCTGTATGAATTTTCACAACTATTTTGTAATATTTGTGGGATTTACTACATTAACCATTTTCTTGATGCTTTGACATACAAGAAGCAAAACACTACAGTGTGACATACCTGTGCTCCATTTACAATTGCTTCGAAACCAGAGCCACACAGACGATTAACTGTAAGTGCTGGGACAGCTAATGGCACTCCACAGTTTAGACCAACATGGCGGGCTACGTAGATGGCATCTGCGGCAGTCTGTAGGAAGGATACAAATTTACAGTTGCACACTTTATGTAATTTCAAGACATCAGTTTACTATATCTAATAGCAGATTAGCATCATTTGCAAAGTCTTCACGCAAAGATGCCGTCTGTAAATTTTAGTAATGCCATATTTTGATTGCAGATTGGTATCATTGATATAAATTTGAAACTATCCAAGCCACAATGCTTCTCTAAAAAATTTGTCAAATTCTGTTGAAAAGATTTTGGGAAGAAATAGTTTTGTTTCAATAGTTTAAGTAATGGCAGCCATATTGGAATGGTAGGTCAGTGTCATTTGCAAAGAATTGAAAGCCATCCTGAGATAGAAAAAATGTTGGAAAGCATGGTTGTGCACTGGACAGTCATGCTGAAACATCGAGTTGCCTGGTGTAAACATTTTGCTGCCCAACCAAAAAATTTAAAAGTAGGTGTATATATATATATATATATATATATATATATATGTATATATATATATATATATATATATATATATATATATATATATATATAATGATAATGTGTGTGTGTGTGTGTGTGTGTGTGTGTGTGTGTGTGTGTGTGTGTGTGTGTGATTTCATATACAATTATTTTGCATCAAAAAAGCATACATATTTACTTTTAACCATTGCCATCACAAACTGGTTATCTAACCGTGTGCTGTTAACCTGAGTCAACTGGTTGCCCAGTTGTAATTTTAAGCTGTCCCAAGCTATTGGGCAATGGACTTTTCTACCTCTGTCATCCCTTCTTGGATGCTTACTGAGAAATTTGCTTATATTTTGTTAAGCAGTTTTTCAAAAGACTTTAAAACTGTTTTGTTTTCTATTTCAGTCGAGGAAGCCATATGTGATGGCAGACTGGCATCATCTGAAAGGCTTTCATGTGTTTGAATGTCATCTTTTTGGTCAAATTCTGTTAAGTGGCTTTTGAGAAGAAGCCGTTCTTATGTTTTTACTATGTTTATTAATGGTGGCAATATTTGATGGCAGACTGGCATTATTATAGCAAAGCTCTTAAGGCCAGGATGATTTGTCAAATTTGGTTAGATTCTGTTGAGTGGCTTTGAGAAAAAGGTGCTGAAAGGATTTTCTGTTTTTAACAATGGGAATAGTTATCAGATGATGGTTTACCACCCACTGAACAAATCTGAAAGGTTTGGTTGCAGAATGCTCAGTGTAAAATCATGTGCAAATTCTTCAAGTGGACATTGAGAAGTTGTTAAACAAAGTGATACAGATGACTGATGACACACAAAAGACCATACATGCCTTACAGCCAAGTGTGCTAAAAGTTTCAATGAGCATGAAAGTGTCAAAATGTAGATAACTCTCAATTTGTCACAAAAATCTTATTATGAGCAAAATTAATAGAGAACAAGAGCTGATTTTCACTTTATTATACTAAATAGAAGAGAAAAACTGACCGCGATGTTTAAAGTGTTGTACAATGCATCCTGACTTAAACCAATGTAGTGGTCACTTTTTCTAAGGTGCAAAGTTCATGCGGGACACTGATTTGTCTTTAAGTCTGAGCCTTGTACACAACAGTGGACATTAACACAGGGATCGCACTGGGCTTCGGCAATGTCACAGATTTTTGCAATTTTCTTTTCTTATTGGATACTGAAATATATCATCTGGCAATTTTTTGGGTGACATTTTTTGGCCGTTTAATTTGTACATACAATCTTGGATTTGGAGTGGAGAAATTCAAAGGCACCACGAAAGGAAACCACTTGGATACAAAATGCACTGGAAATCTATCTGTTATATAAACAAATCCTTTTATCATATTGACAAACACATCTTAACAGTGCATTGTTACATCATAGTGGTCCAAGGTTGACATTGCCGGGGTGGGAATGGGAGACAAGCGCCCCACTCCTCCAGAAATGCCCCATACGGCTTGCGTCTCTGATCGCCTCGGTCAACTAAAATCCAGCTCCTGGCCTTCGCGAGTGGCTTAGCTTCTAAGTCCGGCGGACCATGTTTCCACTAACAGGAGAAGGGGTGAAGGTGGTCACTGGCGCCTTAAAACCATTCGCTTCGGGTAGATGGGGCTCATAAACATTGGAAGGTTGCTCATCTAGGAGAAGGAAAACTCTGATCCCAAACCTCCGCTGCCTTGCGGCTATACCCACTCACGGGAAAGGCTAAGGGAGTAAACCCCGACAGAGAATCCGGAGACGGAGTCCCTAAGGCGGTCTGACATTGACTCCAATGTCATTCCGGCAACTCCTGCGATGCTGTTGGTGCCAAGTTGTATCAGCATTTGTCGTTCCCTTGGGAACACCAGCTGCGTGGAGAGGGGGGGGGGGGATCTGCTGCATGGGCAACAGCTGATTCTCCATACTACCCTGCCCAGGCTTTGTAGCTCCACTGGAGAGGACACTCCAGCGTCGTCGTAAGCGCCGGCACAACACTGGAAGCAGCAGTTTACCGGTTATAAGCAATAGCTCGATTGGCGTAGAGCTTGGCGCCAGGGGTTGCTTCCGACGGTGGGAGAGACCGCCATGTCTCATTGGACAGCTACCGCCCACCTCAAGCTGGACAGCCCCCAGACAGTAAGGTGCTGTCCCGCCATGGCCTTCCTGCTTCACTGGGTGCGTGGAGCTTAGGGAACTATCTCGACAAGCAGGCCACAAACTCCGCACCAGGCAAGACTCAAAGAAGAGAAAAGAAGACTCCAGCTCTTCGTTTTGCAAGCTGGAACGTCAGGACCATGTGTCCTGGACTTACCGATGACCTGCAGCAGATTGACGACGCACGTAAGACTGCCGTAATTGACAGGGAACTCTCCCGTCTGAACGTCGACATTCCCTGCCTTCAGGAGACCAGACTGGCTGACAGCGGCACCATCAGGGAAACCAACTACACCTTCTTTTGGCAAGGAAAGTCCTCCGATGAACCTAGGCAGCATGGTGTCGGCTTCGCTGTAAAGAACACGCTCGTCGCCTTCATTGAGCCTCCATCATCGGGCACTGAGAGGATCCTTGCCCTCCGGCTGTCAACATCCTCAGGCCCAGTCAACATCTTGAGCGTGTACGCCCCAACCCTCTGCTCCACCCTAGAGGAGAAAGAACAGTTCTAAGAGGCTCTGGATCAAGCAATATCCAGTATCCCCAACAATGAAGGCCTCTACCTACTAGGAGACTTCAATGCTAGAGTGGGAGCTGACCACGAGGCCTGACCCACCTGTCTCGGCTCTCATGGAAGGGGCAAGGTCAATGAGAACGGTCAGCGACTGCTGGAGATGTGCTGTTTCCACAGCCTATGCATCACCAACACCTACTTCAAATGCAAGGAAATCCACCAGGTGTCATGGAGGCACCCACGTTCCCGCCACTGGCACCAGCTAGACCTCGTCATCACAAGGTGTGCGGAACTGGCCAGTGTCCTCCTCACCCGCAGCTACCACAGCGACGACTGCGACACGGACCACTCCCTCGTGGCCAGCAAGGTGCGAATAATACCCAAGAAGAAGCACTACGCCAAGAAGAAGGGTCGCTCACGCATAAACACATGCTGTGCAAGCAAACCAGAGAAGACGCAGCAGTTCATCAGCAAGCTGCAGGAGGCTCTCACCAAAGAGACACCTGATGACACCATCGACTCCAAGTGGTCCCACCTCCGAGACGCTGTGTACAATTCAGCCATTACTGCCTATGGGAAGAAGGAGCGCAAAAATACCGACTGGTATGAGGCCAGCTGGGAGGTGATGGAGCCCGTGACTGAGGCGAAGAGGAAAGCCCTTCTGGCTTACAAGGCTGCGCCTAGCCCTGGTGCACTGCAAGCCCTCAGGATTGCCAGGAACAATATCCAGCGGACTGCCCACCACTGCGCCAACACCTATTGGCTGAACCTCTGCACCAGCATACAAACAGCTGCCGACACTGGGGATGCAAGAGGCATGTACGAGTGTATCAAGAAGACGACAGGTCCCCCATCCCCCTCAAGTCCAGGACGGGCGTAGTCATCACAGACCAGGGGAAACAGCTGCAGCGCTGGGTTGAGCACTATCTTGAGCTGTATGCAACCCAAAACGTCGTCACCGACACTGCCCTGAACGCCATCCCAGACCTGCCAGTCATGGAGGAACTAGACACTCCGCCCTCCCTGGAAGAGCTAAGAAAAGCCATCGACTGCGTCGCTTGTGGGAAGGCCCCTGGGAGCGACGGCATCCCACCTGAAGTCCTCAAGAACGGGAAACCAGCACTACTGCAGCCCTTGCACGAACTCCTCTGCCTCTGCTGGGAACAGGGACATATCCCCCAGGACATGAGAGACGCCAACATCTTCACTTTGTACAAGAACAAAGGAGACCGCAGCGACTGCAACAACTACCGGGGCATCTCCCTCCTCAGTATCGTCGGAAAGGCTTTCGCACGTGTCCCACTGGTGCGCTTGCAGACCCTAGCCTCCCGCATCTACCCAGAATCCCAGTGTGGCTTCCGAGCCGGCAGGTCAACTGTAGACATGATCTTCTCACTACGTCAGCTGCAGGAGAAGTGTCATGAGCAGCAGATGCCCCTCTACATTGCCTTCATAGACCTGACAAAGGCGTTTGACCTGGTCAGCCGGAGTGGACTCTTCAGGCTCCTGGAGAAGATCGGCTGCCCTCCACGACTGCTCGCTATGATCACATCGTTTCACCAGAACATGCAAAGCACAGTGTGCTTCAACGGCGCAACATCAGAGGCCTTCCCAGTCAGCAGTGGAGTGAAGCAGGGCTGTGTCCTTGCGCCGACCCTCTTTGCCATCTTCTTCATGCTCCTCCAGTACGCCTTCAAGGACTGCAGCGAGGTAGTGTACATCCACACCAGGGCTAACGGCAAGCTGTTCAACATCGCTCGTCTCCGTGCAAAGACTAAAGTCACAGAGGTTCTCATCCGTGAATTGCTCTTCGCTGATGATGCAGCCTTGACATCACATACGGAAGATGGACTTCAGCAGCTGGTATGTCGCCTCTCCCACGCCTGCAAAGAGTTCGGACTGACCATCAGTTTGAAGAAGACGAATATCATGGCGCAGGATGCAGACTCCCCTCCAACCATCACCATCGATGGGTACAACCTTGAAGTTGTTGAGAACTACACATACCTTGGGTCCACCATCTCCAGCTCGCTCTCCATTGATGCTGAGGTGAACGGCAGGATTGCCAAGGCAGCAGCAGTTATGGCCAGACTGAACCAGAGGGTCTGGAACAACCCCAACCTCATGAGAAGACCAAACTGCGCGTCTACCAGGCCTGCGTGCTCAGCACACTCCTCTACAGCAGCGAGGCATGGACCACCTACACGAGCCATGAAAGGAAACTCAACAGCTTCCACTTGAGATGCCTGCGGCGCATTCTGCGCATCCAGTGGCAGGACAAAGTACCCAACACTGAGGTTCTGGAACGCGCCAGCATGAACAGCATGTTCACCATCCTCAGCGAGAGGCGCCTTCGCTGGCTCGGCCACGTCAAGAGAATGGATCCAGGCCGCATTCCCAAGGACCTGCTATACGGCGAGCTAGCAGAGGGCACACGACTGACTGGACGGCCACGTCTGCGTTACAAAGATGTCTGCAAGAAGGACATGAAGACGGCCAACATCAACGTCAACAACTGGGAGAGCTGTGCTGACGACCGCTCCGCCTGGCGCCTTGCTGTCAGACAGGGCGTTCAGAAAGCCGAGGAAAGGATAAACACAAACCTCTCTACAAAGAGAGCCAGGAGAAAGGCGAAACAACAACAGCCTCAACAAGCATCAACGTTCACCTGCAGCAAGTGCAACAGAGACTGTCACTCTAGGGTCGGACTCTTCAGCCACTCGCGAAGGTGCAGATAGAACACCCAACCGGAAGCTACACCATCGTCTCTCGAACACGGACGTATGCCGACGACGACGACGTTACATCATAATCCACTTATTTTGACATCTGGCCTGAGTACTGTATGCTGTGATACACTCAATCATGCTACCGGACTATACCTACAATTGACTGACCTCTGAAGTTGCGAGCAGAAACAGTTACAATTGACTGAAAAACAGCTAATGCTTTTATTTTTTTTTTTTAAATGTACCAATAAAACAGTTTTGCTGAAATTTCAGAGAAAACTGAATACCTTTGAAGCACAGATTCTTCCGTATAAATACAAATCAAATGAAATATATCTCAATCAGAATTATATACTGTCAACAGTGCAATATTTTCATGGGTAAACGTAAGTTAAACTCTGCATGTTCATCATCTCATCCAAATTGTAAGTTAACAAAATTAAAATCATTTTGATTTAGTGCAAGTACATCAGAGAACATAGCCACTGAACGTGATGTTATACCTGACAGTCCAACATCATCTACATATAGTGATGGTAATAATGCTTCAAGTGCAACACTACATCATGATGAACGGGTCAAAAGTTCCCGAAAATTTCTCAACAGTAGGAAACTTGGGCATCTGTGGGTGAGATATGACAAGAAGTTAAAGCAGATGTTCTGCGATATATGTATCACGTCACAAGTCGTCAATTCATTTACATCTGGTTGTGATGTTCTGAAGAAGGAGTGTGTCACCAAACATGAATCCAGGCAAGGTAAGTAATATCTGTTAATTTTGTTCATTGATATTTTACTTTTGCCATCAATCCTGTGTAACGACTCTAGGGCTTTAAACCATACAACAAGAAATAGCAAAAGAAACCAGTTTTGCATAATTGATAATAATTTATTTCTCAAAAATGCTGAGTGAAAGAATTAAAGTATGATGAATGAATTCCAGTTTCCTAAAAGTCTGTAAATTCCAATAGTTCCAAGAAATCTGAATACATTCCAAAGATATTCTGAAAAATGTCACTACTGTGCTGAAATTTCAGCTGTACAGAATGAATTAAGTAAATTCCAAAGAATTCAAATAGTCATTGAATATATTTAGTTAATACCATACAGTTATTCAAGCGCGTCATAAAAAATCTTTTCATAAGCCAAGTAGGAAGATTGAATCCGAAAACAGGGAGATTGGAACCTACCATCTGGAAGTTTTGGTGGCATTTTTAAGCATCGCTTTCACTAAATATTCACAGATTTTTTGGGTCCAATACTCGTAAAAATCTCCAAGGACATGCCATTTCTCCCTGTGGAGTGCTTTATTCCCCCAACCTCTTTGACATACTTCAAAGAATCCCAGTTCTACAAGCACTAGCAATTGATTGACAAATAAACAATGCCCTATTTTGTTCTAACAGTGCCTAAAATGGGTATGAATTTACGTTAACAGTTCAACTGTAGTCTCAAGCTAACATACATGTGATAACTATTTCCTACATTTTATATCCCACCTTATTTCCTTATTGTTAATTTGTATAGGAATTTAATACTGCTTACTAAATAAGATATTTATTCTGAATTATTTTGGGGACACATATGCTCTGTGATATGTTTCTTCATTCCTACTTTTAATTTAATGATGGTAATTAATGCTTATATATATATATATATATATATATATATATATATATATATATATATATATATATATATATATATATATATATATATATATATATATATATATATCCTATTTTGATTGTCGACAAAAATTATACAGCATTCAGTGATCATTCTTAGGATTTAGGAAGCAATTCACCATAAGCAAAGCATGTAAAGTGTGGCAAAAAGAAATTTCTTGACTCCTGGTTGACGGAGATGTACTTTGTAAAGCTAGCTATCAAAGGGGGTGGGGGAGAGGGGATTTAATTCCTGAATGCATGAAATCGATGGCCGCATTATACATCATATATCTTACATTGCAAACTACGATCATAGGGTATTAGTATTAAAATGTCATTAACTAAAGATCCTTACAAAACTATTAGAAAATAATATACATAATATAGATTTACTTAAATGAGAGAGAGAGAGTGCAGATGTCAGGAAAGTTGATATTTTATATTTGATAAATTAATGCATTTATTTCAGGTGAGAACAGTCATACCTATGCACTGATGGTGATGCGGGATGCAAAGACCATGGAAATAGTTATGATTGCTGCTACTAGTAAAAGTAAAAATGCAATTATCAGTACCATGAGGAACACTTTCTTTGCGGCTTACTACAACCTGGTCAATAGAATTTCAGAGGTTTCAGGCACTGAAGGTTTAGATTACTGGTCTACTTGTGGGTTAGGTAGTCAGTCAGAGGTTAGTCAGGAGTTGGCTATCTTTGTGGCTTATGCTAGGGTTCAAGTTCTCAGGAATGGTAATGTGACTAACGGTGTCAAGAATTTGGTTCAGCTGGCAGTAAGATCCATGGCAACATATCCTTGCATATCTGCTTCTGCTAAGAGACTACTGGTGTCACCAGTCAGCACTGTAGACTGTGAACATGGATTCAGTAAGATGAACCTCATCAAAACTGATATCAGATATAATCTAGGCATCTCAACTCTAGAGAATTTAATGAGAATCAGCATGTACAGATGCAAAGAATTCGACTTTGAAACGGCATTCAACAACTGGGCAGCCCTAAAATTGTGACGCATCCTCATGTGGCATTCTATAACATTTTAGGAGTGCAAAACAGTTATGTAATGATTTATTTTGTAATATTATGGCTGTATTGCTTGATGTCAATAAAGTAATAACTACCCCATCGTTTGCTATTTTCATTGCCTACTACATTAACAGACTCGGAAAAATATTCACTACATGGAAAAATATTGACTACTTGTTTTGGCGACATTTTTGGAAAACTGGTGACAAAATATTGAGGTTGGTGAGTTTTTTGGATACAATTTTTTGAAAGCCAGTACCATCCCTGATTAACATGGAAGCTGTGATAGACTAATCAGAATCTTAAGTTTTCTAAAGCATTATGACAATTTAACGAGAAAATTTCAATGCAAAGAAAACTATACTCATTACTTATTTCTTAGCACATGCAGTATGCATCACCCGTCACTAAAAAAAAGTATATAGTAACACTTTCATTATTAGGTATTGTAATGTGTCGAATTTTGAATAAGTATGGAACCTTCAAACTGAATTCATTGTGCATTAAAATTTTATTACAGTCAAGCCAGCAAGGTCTTTGTGAAGGGTCACTTCGACCTTTTCTTCATGTCAGTGTTAAACTTTAAAGGCCAGCATCTACGGCTCATTGAGAATTGACCCAGGCATCACAACGCTGTCCTGAAAAAGTAAACCTTTAAGTTACCAACCATAACCGCTTGAGGTGTATCCCATGTGAAACAGTCATTTTCAAAGGGAAGTTGATATGCACCGTATTTCTCAGATTTTAGGCTGTCAAAATCTGATGAAAGAAAGAATTATCTTGGGGGAAAATTAGGAACCACTGATTGTGATTGGTCAGGTAAATTAAGGCGTACACCTTGGAAGTAATGCTGAATTTAAAAGTGACGACCTTGTTTAGAATTCTTTAATCCGAGATTTTCCCTGCGAGAAGGACAAGCCTCAATTTGACTCCGGGGAAAATTAGAGAATAGTGCTTTCTTCGTTAAACAAGTAAAGGGGACCAGGTGGCTGTCTTGTAAGAAAAGACAGGCTTCCGTGCTAGGATGCGCAATTTCTGAAAAGAACAGCATTAAGGTAGCAATTTTAATTTTCATGCAATTTTCTGTTTTATTTGTCTTGTTTATGCAAATGTGTTTGATATGACTAGGATTGATACTATGTATCGTTTGTTCAATTTCATGGAAATCTGTTGATATGCTAGAGTTGTTATGCAATTTATTTCTTAATTTTACAGTTACTTGTTAATTGATAGAATTTACTGATTGCATGTGATCCAAATTTTCAGATGTGTAGGATTTCATAGGGTTATATGAATTAATTTCCTTTGTCTGTTAGGACGATACTGATTATCTTGAGTTAACGATAATTGCATATTTATATATGATTTTGTAATGCTTAAAGAATCTTGTAGGTTAGGGATTGCTAAGAGCTTGAAGTTAGCGAATCTTATGCAATAGTAATCGATAGTATTTATCTTATTGAGTGGAACTGACTAGGTTAGATGTCTAAGGAGTCATGTGGTAGCGTATGCAGAGATATGCAGGAATGATGTTTATATGCACCGCTCATATGTTAATTGGTTGTCAGTCGCTGGAAGCGAGAGTGACGATCTATCGAATTAGGTCAGACTTGGATGTATAGTACAGGGGCTCTTGTAACTAGAGATAATGATTGTACCTTACTCGAAATACAGTCTAAATTTGTAAGGACCATTAATCATTAAGATCACATTATGTCAGAATTTATGCAGTGTTTGGATAGCTAGTTTATGCTTTCTGAGTAACGAAAGTGAGAGAATTTTATATATGTATAGAAAGTGATACATATAGAGGCTTAGTGGTAATCTTGTCATTCATTGAACAGCTCCCAGGAACAGATGGGGACAGTCCAAAGATGGAAGTCCGGAAAGAGATGAAGCGTTCTGAATAGGAAGATCAGCGTATACATGTAGGAGAAAAGACGTGTGATACACAGAGACGAAGACAGAAAACGACGCTAGGTGATGCAAATCAGGCGTGGATCTTATGCTCTTTTCACCACTCGTTACCATGATGAACGAATCCAAAATAGAACACTGCTATTGAGATTCTGGTAATGTAAATTTGACTGAATTGAAGCTGACACTATTAGTTATTTTTTGTTATCGATTAAACTGTTACTTTCTTATGTAAAGGGGGTTCGTATTGTATTATTTCTTCTCAATAGTCTTGCTCAGTTCTCTGTTGATGTTCTATTTATCCATTCACACTGGGCAATATAATCAAGGGAGGTCATCCTCTAGATAACAACAGCCAAATCAAATTAACCATCCCTCTTTACCAAGAGGGACAATGTTACTGGTATGTTCCATTTAAATGTACACGGTACCCAATGAATTTTTTAAAATATAGGCCAGGGTACTCTGATCATTCAGAGAGTTTATATGATGATGACAGAGAATTCTAAATTGCAGTACAGGTTACTACTCCAGTTTGAAAGTGCTTTCGCTGGGGCCCAAATACCTGTTACTGTAATAATCCTTATTATTATTATTACTGTATGTGTTACTGTAATAACCCTTGTTTTTATTATCATTACTACTACTGTATAGCAAAACTTTTAGCTGTATAGAAATTTCAGGGTCTTGAAGTACGATTATGAAAATAAATCACACCAAAATATACCACCTTAAATATTAAAACCCCTCCAGATAAGCAATTGTTGAAATAAACTAGCCACAAATTCAATCATGTTTTTTAAAAAAGAAAAGTGCCCAATTTTATGTTCTTGAAAGAACATTACCTGCAATATAGTAGTCTTGCATATAACACGTGGAGGAGCAATTTTTTTACCACTGGGAATTTGATTTTCAACAGGGGTAGTTCATTATGTTGAAAACGGACACCTTTTCCTATTTTGTCATGAAGTGAGTACTATTCTTACTGGAAATAGGGGGTGGGGGTTGATTGATTCAACCCCTCACCCACATGAAAGACATCATTCCTAATGACCCATGATTGGAATCATTGTGTCTTAGATTAATTATATTTATATACTGAGGATAAATTTTCAATTTTGAAATTAAAGGTTTGAACCACTATGTTCTGACTGTCATCACTGTGACCTTGACACCTACTGGAGCTGACCACCACCAGAACATGAATATTTCAAACTCTTGAATATTCTTCTAGAACAATGTCTACTGATTTGAACAGAAGTGAAAAAGGTTCACTTTTCTTCCAGTATGATCAAGTTAAAACACTGCATTAATCCTTATGATACTTAGTAACCTCTCAGTGACCTTGACTGGAATGACAAGGCTGACACTATGAAAACATTATTCCATGTGCTCTGTGGTATAGCTTTTGGTGCTTACATTATATCTTCTATGCTGCAGAAATTGAAGCATTTATTTAAGCATATATAGATTGGGTATGTCAGATTTGACCCCTAATTTGCTAATTGACCTTCCTGTGACCAAAGGCCCCTGACACATAGTGACCATAAAATCAATAATTATATTACTGTGGTCCTATTTTGGGCAATATTAAAATGAAATTCATAGCACTTTTCAGGTTTTGTTCTCTACTAAACAGTTATGTCTTGTGTTAACTGCCTATAAACTGTGAAGAAATTTTGTTTCTGAATGTGCTGAGTTTTACAAATTAATGAAATTCACAACAATAACAAATTTACAAATTGTTTCATACTGAGTTTTTCAAGGACATGATAGTTTACTGTTGTTAAATGGAAAAATCTGAAAATGTATTAGAATGCATACCGAGCAGACTGTAGCTAATCGTAAAAAGTGTTTCATAAAGATGCAGAAAAATCTAACCCCAAATTATGTAAGGATTGTTCAGAAATCTGGCATAACAAAAGAATAGTCTAATCTTGTTAATTTAATGCAGACATTTCTATTAACCTTTATGTAAGATAAATGAATACAAACTTACATGATATAAAGTAAATCATGGCCTTGATAGAAGATCACTTGATTAATATGCATTGATCCAACTCATTAATATACATAGATGCTATTCATTAATATATAGATACTACTGATTAATATGCACAGATCCACCTCATTATTATGCATAGATGCAACTTATTAGTATGCATAGATACTACTCATTAATATGCATAGCTCCACCTCATTAATGTGCAGGGATCGCGCTGGGCTTCACCAGTGTTGCAAATTGCGATTTTTTTTCCTATTGGTGACAAAATATTCCATCTGATATCTTTTTGGCGACAACATTTTTGTCTGTTAAAAATTGTATATACAGTCTTTTGTTTGGAGTTGAGAAATTCAAAGGCACCAGGACAGGAATCCGCAAACTTGGATATAAAATTGCACTGGAATCTAATGTTACATAAAACAAATTCTTTGTTCATATTGACAAACCACCCCAACATGGCATTGTTATATCATAATCCGCTTATGCTGATGTCTGGCCTTAGTTCTCTGTGCTGTAATAAAACCCAAATAGTCATGCTACCTGACTAGCTATAATCGACCACCTCTGAAATCGGGAATGGGAAGGACTACAGTCTACCAGAAAAATGTACCCAAAAAAATTGTCTTGCTGAAACTTCAATGGAAACTGATTACCTTTGAAGCATTGATCGTTCTATACATACACTAAGCAAATGAAAAAAAATTGTCTCCGTCAATGTTTTACAATTATTTGATTTTGCTGCAGCAATAACAAGTGGGCATTTGTTTGGTCCTTCAAAGAGCACCTTCAGCAAAGCAAGCCAAAGACCTTTGATGGCAGAAAGTCGGCAACAAACTTAAATAAAAGCATTGTTTCATTTTTCATGGTCATTGGAACAAATTTATCGTGCCGCGAAAGTTTCATGTCTGTAACAAAAAGTTCATGCTTACGATCGCTACCCAATGACAGTTTAAAACCCCAATTAAAGTTCCAATATTTTCAAAAATTGATATCTGGCCATCGAGTTAAATGAAGGTGGGACATCTCGCAAAAATGCTAAAATCTTTTAATTTGTTCACATGTTTTCATTTCCCTATGAATAGCCTCATCCCCTTGATAGCCTCGGCATCATAGTAGTTGTCTCTGGCTAACCCAAATCTAGGCAAATTTAAGTACATGTACAATATAAACAACTATACGACCACGTGCTACTAGGATAATAAATATCTGAGTGAATTATTTCGAGAAACGTGTTTGCTGACAATGGGATATCGATCAAACAAGGACTACATTTTTTATATATACGTTTTAATTGTGTTTTCTAATGGGATTTGACCGCTATATGAATTTTCAAACATATGATTGAATACTCATATGCATGTATATTCTTTAACACGTTGTGGAGTGTACTACACAAAAGTAAGTTTTCAATATAGAAGTGCATTTAAGACTAGTTGTCTTCATTTAATCAAAATTTCCATTTTTTTTCTGTGTAAATCCTAGTCACTGATGACAGGTCATGTCTTAAAAATTTCACTTGTATGTGAAATTTCAATTTATTTTCAGCCCCCCCCCCCCCTTTAATATCTAAACACCTGCTTATGTTGACAATATTATCTTGGTCCCGAGGATGTTGGGATAAACGGATAGTACTGTATTATGAAAATGGCAACATTTTTTTCTTAAATGGCTACAAAATATTGAGGTTGGCAATTTTCTGTGCGACAACTTTTTTAAATCCAGCACCATCCCTGATATGCACAGATGCTACTCATTAATATGCATAGCTGCTACTCATTAATATTCAAAGATGCTATTAATTAATATGCATAGATGCTATTCATTAATATGTATAGATGCTACTCATTTGTCTGAGATGCAGGCTTACAAAACAAGTTTGATAAAAATCTGATTAGAAAACATCGCATCTAGTGTGATAACATATAGCCATGCAACCTATGACACTCCCCGATGCACCGTGGATGTATGATAATACAAGTTCACTAAGCCTTTGGTCAGGTTAGCTAACGAAACCTAAACAAACCCCTCAATTTGAATTTTATTTGTTTACAGTCATCAAGAGAGGTTACCCACTGATAAAAGATCACCTTGTCCTGAATCAAAATAATGTATTGCCAAAAGCCATCAGAATTAAATGACTGATCTCTTTCTTTGTTCAAGGAGTGGCCAAAAAGAAGATTGGACTATTATATCTTGTTATACTGAATACCTGCAATACATTTCCTATAATTACTGAGTTGATTAGCTCTGGGTTAATGTTTCCAGCCTCAATCGCTGCTTTGGCTGCCGTAATCTGTAGGGCTGTAGCCGATATGTCTTTCAATTTGCCACCATAAGTCCCAAAGGCCGTCCTTTTGGCAGCAACAATGAAAACTCCAGATACAGCTGTAAAAAGTGGATTCAAGATTCAAACATGATGACACACACAAATGAAATACAACCCAATATAATTATTGCAATGTAGCATAATCCCCAAATTACCAGTTTGTTTATTGTATGGATGCAACAGTGTATCCCCCACTTCCAGTTTCATCCACACGGTATGGATCAAAATTCTAAAATGGATATGCACATCAACAAACCACTCAAAATCATATCCCAAGGTATTAGGTTACTCTTTCAAACATTCAGCATCACAGGATATCTGCCATTTCTTCAAAATGCATGGTGATATCTATTAGGTCCCTTAGCATATTGCCAACTCTCTAAAAACATAGGTATGGCAATGAAGCCCATTCAAATAGTAATGTTTAGTTCTATTTTTGCTTGTTTAATTAATTGTGTAACTCTATTTTAGTTCTTGAATATTGAGAGCACATCATTAAGGACCTTTTACTCCCTTTTATACACTATTATAACAAGAAGTATTATAGTCAAACTTCCATGTCACTATTGTACCACCAGTCACAAGAACTGTTGTAACAGGATAACTGTAAGAGTATTTTCATGAAAATTCCATGTTGATAATCATTATCAGTTTAGAAGTAGCAACACTGAGAATTTCAAGATGACTGCCAAGAAGTAGCAACACTGAGATTTTCAAGATGACTGCCAAGAAGTAGCAACATTGAGATTTTCAAGATGACTGCCAAGAAGTAGCAACATTGAGATTTTCAAGATGACTGCCAAGATGGATATATGGAGGCTGGATCAGCATCATTTTAATATAGCAACAAATGCATATTACAAGAAACCAGTTTCTATTTTGTTTTTAAAAACAACCAAAAACATGTCAGTATGACCATCCTGTCATTACAATTACACAGATTTTTTTCATGATAATTTCTGCAGCTGCCATTTTGATAGGTCCTATTTACATTAGTTTCACTTAGAAAAAAAAAGCAAGCTGTGTTTTCATAAGAACCCCCGTTAACATGGTCATCATTTTAAGCAGAACGGTGATAAAAAGTTTTGCCGGAGTGCCAAAATGTCCATCTTTAGGAAGTCTGATTGACACCATTTCCAATGAAAAACAAGATATTAAGAGAAGGGTCTATTAACGAAAGCTCAGTTTTTCAATATGTTAAGAAGAAGTGCTGATAACAAGATCTGAACAACATGATTTTATGGGCTTAAACTAAGTAACAGAAAGAACTGAAAAACACCAACAAGTTTTGTAACATTCAACATATAATTTATTTCTCTATAATACAAAATGAAAAATTAAAAATAACTTAACAGTAGTGTGAATTAAATTCCAAATAGTCATAAAAGTTCTATAATATGTCCAAAAGTATAGAGTATTCCAAATTAGTTCCGATGGTGTTCTGAATGAAGTCAAATCTATTGTGCTGAGGTGCCAAAAGCCTTGAATAGTGTTGATATAAGAACAGTCTTGATGTATAACAATGATATTATCAAAACGTCTTCAAAATGATTTCACAGTACCGGTAATTCCAAAATAGTTACTTAGTCCTAAGTGTATGAGCACCTTGTAATTCCAATGAATAATTGAAATAAATAAATCCTCTCAAATTATAACTGAAAACAACTAAAGCTGATTCTACTAAGACTGGTGTTTAATTTAGGAATTATTAATGCTGTTACTCGCTACCTTATATAAAAAGCTAAGACACAGTTTCAGAAACAGGATGAGGGTCATAATTTCATTTCCAAATCATTCTAACTTGTCAACAAGATCAGGTCCTTTAATAGCCAACCAATCAGAAATTGAGTGACCTGGTTTTCCAAAGGGGGAAACCAATGACCTGAACTCTAATCCCATCAAATTTGTACACAAGATCAAAAGGTCATGTAAACACGTTTACCAATACAACCATCCACTCAGGAGTAGTAAGAACAAGATTTTCAAGCTAGCCATACTGGATGGCTGAGGGACACAATTTTCTATTAGGATCAATAAGATAGTCATCAGGTTTTATTTGAGTTCTTCCAGTAGTTGAGAAGAATAGAGACAACAGACTTGTGTTAATGGATCAATGGATGGATGATGTCAGGCAATCACATATTAAGCTCTTTTGATCTACAATCTGCAGAGCTAATAGGTGTAAATACTTACATTTTAGATTTTACATTAGGGTCACAGAAGCAGTAGCAAATAGTTTGGAGGGTGAGCTGAACAAAATCAGTTAGAAGAGCATCCAGCTAGTGATAGGCCGGTCCTGGATTTTAATCTCATTACAGTCACATATTTTGTACCCCTATACATACCAGAGAACCAAATCAAATTGGGTAAAATAAACCAAAATCAACTCTGGCAAATGATTGGGGTGATAACTTGTATATTGGTGTTATGTATATTTAATTGCATTGTTTTTTGTTTTTTTTTTATTTTTTCATTATGTGCTATGGACAATTATATTTTGGACTTGACATTATCTAAAATCAAGTTCATTTTCTACCTGACGTGAATCATATCATTCTTTTTTATATTCTGTAAACAACTAATACATAACAAATATTTTCCCTAGGTGTATGGGTTAACTATTAGGATTATTATCTTTGCCTGAGTCAAGGACATTGTGTTTACTATGTTCTTTATTATAATTTTAGTAATAGACTTTCTAATTATAACTCCTCAGATGCGAGAGGTTGCGGGTTTAAACCCCGGCCAAGTCATACCAAAGACTCATAAAAATGGTACTAACAGCTTCCTCACTAGGTACTCAGCATTAAGAGGTTAGTATTAGGACTGGTGGTCCTGGTGTCAGGATAATGTGACTGGGTGGGACATCATGCCACATGTCTGTGGCAAGATGCCCCAGTGCTAGACATCACTATAAACTGCCATACTGCAGACATCATAGCAATATGACTGAAAAATTATTAAAGCTACATAAAAATCCAAATCACTCACTCACTCTAATTATAACTAAGGTTTTATCTTGCAAACATCAGGAACCTTCTAAAATTTTCTCCATTAGGTAATAAATTTTTCTTATAGAAAATATTAATTGTGACCTGAGGTCAAGTAGAGGACTATACAATCTTGCTTTTCTAGAAATCATTTATTCATGCTATAAGATCTTGAGAAAGAATCATTGTTGTGCCCAGTATTTCATCTGGGCTGGAATTTATTGATTCAAATTATTTATTCACTTGAAATACAATGTGCTCATCATCAAAAATTATATTCTTGGAAAAAGACACTAACTGGAAATTACAGTGAAATTCAAATAAGGATATATTCTTGGATTGTTCTACTGTTTTATGATTCAACAAAAGACTGTTGGCACATCACCACAACATGGCCACCACAGGTACATCAACACTTTCAGCATTGGATTTATTTCAGAATACCACCAAAGTTTATTCAGAACTTTAATCATTAGGACTTGATTCAGTAATTCTAGGATTATTTGGGATTTAATTCACAATACCATAAGTTCTTTTTACATTTTTCACTTTGTATTCTAAAGAAATAAATTATTTGTTGAATTTTACTAAGCTTGTTGTTTCTCACTCTTTTTCATTACTTATTTTAAGACCATAAAGTCATAGTAGTGTACACAACATTTAAATTTTGATCAATCTATCTGGTGGCATAACTAGGGGGTGAGAGTGGTTTTACATGCAAAATTAAAATAACTCGTAAATGTTAGTCTTACTTGTCTTTGACTCGTTAGATGTGTTTTGCGCGAGATCCTTGGGTCATACCCATTAAGGTGAAGCTTCAGTGGGTCACAAATTGTAAATTTTTGAGACCATCAAAATCTGCAGCTGTAAAATCCATGATATAAAAGAATACTGTATATCTGTTCATACTCTTGCAACAAGAGGCCCCGAGTGGCCGAGTGGTCTAAAGCGCTGATCGTTACGGATCACTGCCATCTCACCTCTGTCTGCGTGAGTTCGAGTCCAGGCTCGGCTAACGTGGGTACGTGAGAAAGCCTGCCAGTAGCTTCTCGTGGGTCGGTGGTTCTTCCCGGGGTTTTCCAGGGTTCTTCCTCCACCATTAATACTGGCCGCCATGTATAGCCTATCTTGTGCTGAAAAATGGCGTTAAACCCTATAACAACAACAACAACTCTTGCAACATCATTGCTTCCTTTTACACATTATTTAACATGGCAAGGTTAATCATCATTCAGATCTGACCCTGAGTGTCAGTCTCAAAATAGACCCAATAAAGACACTAGTTTCTGTTGCTTAAATGTATCAAAACCAATCAAATTCTCTGACTTTCTAATGCACTGAAATAATGCTAAAATATTCTCAGTTGTCTAAAGGATAAAGATGTGAAGGTGGCAAATTTGCTCAGTATTTGTGTGTGTGTGTGTGTGTGTGTGTGTGTGTGTGATTTAGATTTTTAATGTAGCTTAAAAAATTCAGTCATATTGCTATGATGTCTGCAGTGTGGCAGTTTACAGTAATGTCTACCACTGGGGCATCATGTCGCAGACACGTAGCATCATGTTACACCCAGCCACACTATCCTGACACCAAGCTGACCAGTCCTAACACTAACCTCAAAATGCTGAATGCCAAGTGAGGCAGTTGCTAGTACCATCTTTATAAGCCTTTGGTATGACTTTGACAGTGTTCAAACCCATCCAAAAAGGATGCTTTAACCACTTAGGCCACTGGAAGGGTGTCTCAGTATTTGCACTACTGAATTTAATTAATTGTTGTCTTTCACAGTTCATATCATTTATCATTCATTGTGGTAGAGCTGTAATGGTCAAACATGAAAATAGCACCAGTGAAAATTATCTAACTGGCTGTTCTTTAACAAAATCTTTTAAAATGGAGATAAAAAATTTCATTATGATAATAGTGGTTTCACTATCACAAATATTCATCTTACTAGTGATACATCTCAATTGGTTACAGTAAAACCACCATGAACATCCTTAAATCCTCAAATTCAAAATTGTTATCCATGATATATTTGCATATAAAAAATAAATACTGTTTTATATTATACAAGTCATCTTATATTATTGATTAAACTGTTATTTTACTGAAAGAAATGCACATTCTACTCCATCAATTAAAATGTGGGAGTGAAATTCCACTCTCCATGTGAAAAATATGATGGATTCAATAAAGAAATAAAGACAGAGCTTGAAAACATAATGAAATTTATGCATCAATAATTTTTCGGGATGATTTTAAGAAATCAGTGCAAATCCCACAAATGTGCATAGTCTGTAATCATGTGAGAGAGCAAATTCCTCAACTGTGTATAATAGAACAAACTTGAATCAATAAATTCTGCCTGATATAATGAAGATTTACAATTTACATTAAACATCAGCTGTAAGGTTGCAAATTATTACAGTCTCTTGAGCTTAAATCCTACTCCCTTAATGCTTATTGTAATTATTTTCACTTTAAATTTCACCTTATATTACCCTCACTTCCTGATTTATAACTAAGGCATTAGTCCAATTTGCATCTTAATAACAAACTTGTTGCATGCCTTCTGTGATATGTTAGACAGTTGGTGTATATAAGTTTTATATTTTAAAAAAAAATGTATATATGCATACTGTATATTGTTGATTTCTCTTTTAGGCTGCTGTTACTGTGGCACGAGTATAACGTTTTTGATCTGTATTGTAACAGTATAACGTTTCTGATCTGTATTGTAAGCATGCACTGCAGTCTTTAACTGTTTGAAGAAATGTGTATGCTTTAGGTGACAGGGGTTCGTTACAAATAAAAATAGGAGCCTAACCTGTAATAATGTGTTATATTATTACAGGTTAGGCTTCTATTTTTATTTGTAACGAACCCCTGTGTTTAGGTCGCGTCCGTGCATGCTCATCAAGAACTATTGCTTTTACGTTAAACGTCCTAGGCTACAATATAAGACGTATGTTTGGTTCTTACATTGTAATAAATAATCATTATTGTATTCTGCACAATCAATTTAAAAAGTTGGATTGATTAGATTAATACAAATGGGCGTCAATCGTGACGTTCTGTTTTTTTACCCTCATCCCCCCAAACCCATCGCCGGCCAGTGGTAATTCTGTTTGTCAGTTATATGTGCCCTGGAAATTAAAATGATTATATTTTCAACATTCACCAGACATTATTATTTTTATATAACATTTTAAAAACCACTGATACGTGAAATGTGACATCTTTTACAACGTGCAAAATTGAAAATAACCTTTGGCCAACGCCATATTCGACAAACCGTCAGTGTGGAATTGGAAATTATCTGTGCAGTTTGGATTAGTCTGGTACTCTATCCTGGACGTTATTCATCCTCGATCATTGGAACAATGTTTGTGACCCAAGTTTGAATGCATGCACAGTTGTCTCCCTTAGAAGGAAGTTAGTGAAAATTAGCTGTTGTTATTACGTGATGGTCAGATGATTAGCATCTTCCGGTCTTCATTCTGAAGTTGTCTCCCGTAGAAGGAAGTTTGGGACTTTATAAATCCTAGCTGTAGTACATTATGTACTTGTCAGATGATTAGCAACTTCCATTCTTTTTTGATAGGCAATAAAGGACAAAATTTGTGGTTAAAAGAGGCAGAATGGTTAGCTGTCCGATCTGTGGACCAAAATGTTCGATATGCTGCATAGTTATCAGCATTTGGGGAATAATAATGTTGGTAAGAGTCGCTTCCTAAATAGCTAGAGGCCTAAAATTCAACCATTTTAGGGCAAGGCACAGGCCTTTGAAATTCGATCACTGTATAGTAAGAGAATATTAGAATATCTGATGGGGAAAGTTATATATATATATATATATATATATATATATATATATATATATATATATAAGGTTAGAAACATAGTCTCCTGTGGGTGGGGGTGAAATATAAAGATTCAGTTTTATCGTAGCCGTTTAAAATATTTTTACAAACCATATCTCATAAACAATGAATGTTAATCATCCGTCCACGATGGTGGCATAGCTGTAAGGTTGATAGTTCGAAAGTAATCTAGAACAAATATTTGTGAATTCAATAACAGAAAAATCAGTGTGACACAAATTCCAAGGTCAGTGTCGCGTGTCAAACGTTGCAGGAAGAAAGAAAGATAGATATTGAAGTGTTAAGTAAATGTTGAACTATAGCCGATTCCTCCTCCTTTTATTTCTGCTCCCCCCATATTTTGTTGACAAGGGGTGAGCTTCCCCCATTAGATAAAATCTCTGCAGCATCTCTGCTTAAATTGTACATGAGGAACAAATTTGGAATATCCCGTTTTGTAAAGAGATGTTTAATCAGTGACTGAAAGTGCAGGCAGAATAAATAAAATCAGCACAGTGTTGGTGAGGGGGCAGATATCAAACCATACATTTGTTACCTTGCATAAATTTTAAATGTTTTATAGAATGGGAGTGGGTGCTGGCAATATACTTTTCCTCTTTCACTAACAAAAACAAGTACCTGTGGCTGCAGAAGGTTTTTGCATCTGCAGGAAGAACAACATGATAGATTCTCCACTTCCACATCCGGACTTGTTCTAAATGAGATTTTCTTTACATGAGACGATTGCATGATTTCACCTATTTTGAAGATAACATAGTAATGTCTTCCAGGTTAAAGTGAAATGCGTGAAATTGGCAATGAGTAATACCAGTGGTTAGAGCAACATGCAATGCAAAACAAAGGGTGTGGTGGTTTAAGTGAGTCCTGCATCCAACTAAATGGAGCCTGCCTTAAATGGCTTGAAACAATGAATAAACCCAGAGACAACTGACATGTAGTGTTTGAAAGTATTGTTGTTATCTTGTCATGGATGAGACTGGTATATAAATAGATGCTACGTAGATGTCTGTCTGTAATCTGTCTGTAATCTGTCTGTCTGTAATCTGCATACTGGAAATACGACCAGTATGTCAACACACAAAAGCATAAAAGAGCATCACCTAACACTAACAGACCTTCTCAAAGGACAATCAAGTTCATATGTATATTGATAATATATCATATCATAAGCTGTGGATCATGAATCCTATCAATACATGCTACAGGTGTTATCATTTCACCCCTAAACTGCAACTTGAATATCTTTTCTAAAACACAATTAATTTTGGGCATACAAAATATTGACAAAATTCTACATAGAAAAAGCTTGATGGGTCAAATTAAACCTTCATTGCTAAACTGATCGTGTAACTAATATGCAAAACAAACATGCATCCCCTTTCATTGTCTAGATTTAGGCAGTAGCCAATTATTATAAACGGGGATTTTCATTGACCCTAGAACCTGGATCCATAATACAGCAATCAACTGCTTTGACACGTATTTCAACCTCCTTGTTTCCTTGGGATGCAGCATATTCTGATAGGGTTCTATGCAGTTTTTTTAAAATATCTAATAAAAATATACTACATAAATGGCTTTGTCACCACATTAACTCATTTTAGGCAATGATTGGTCAGCTGCCTCCAGTTTGTACATGTGCAGAAATCAAAACAAGTGTCCAGTAAGACCCAAATCACATTACACAATTTTAAGTGTATGTTTTTGTTATATATTTGTTTGAGTGAGTTGTAAATTTGTCTTTGATTTAATAATTTCCAATGAGTTGTGTTTCAACACTATCTCTACAAATGTTCATGTCAAGGAAACTAATATCCACCAGTATGTGGAATATTCTTCATGTCATCCCATGTCATGTAAAAACGGTATACCATATCGCCAGGCCAAAAGATACTGACACATTATTTCAGATGATTATCAATTACAAAATTTGATGAATGAATTAAAAACATAGTTCCAAAATAGAAATTTTCCTACACATATAATTCATTCTGCACTGAATGAAGCCCATAATCTTACTCAACATGAGGTTTTAAACCTAGCAAAATGTACAATAGAGAAAAATATAATTTCTTTCACAGTACAATATAATCCTTCATTACCTGATATAGGCCTTATAATTAATAAATACTGGAGTCTACTAAATTTATCAAATAAAAATAGCGTAGAAACACTTTACAAAATAAACCAATTCTTGGTTATAGAAGACCCATGAATTTGCAAGATTTTTTAATTAGAACTAAACAGACAGAAAATAATTAAAAAAAGATATTTTTCATCGATGCTTTCAGTGTACAAATAGAAGAGAAAGTACTTATTTTAGTAGCGCCAATACAAAAGAAGTATTTTCTCTGAGTTATAACACAAATTGTATATCAACTGATGTGATTTATTTGATAACCTGTAAAAAATATAAAATGCAATATGTTGGACAAACACTTCAAAAAGTTTCTAAGAGAATGAATCATCTCTTTCATATAAAATATTATAGAGATCCTCAGTTCTCCTTTAATATTTCAATACATTTTAATACCAATAGTTAGTCTCTACTCTAATTTTCTTTCATGCCAATGGATATTGTGCATGGAGACATGAATAGGCTCATAAAAGAATGTTATTGGATTCATACGTTAGATACTTTGTATCCTAATGGCCTTAATAACAAGGCACAATAAAAAATTGTATAAAATATTAATTAAACAATTGATATCTTGTATATCCTTTATAAAAATATAATTGTATGTACGACTATTTGTCTCTATTTTATTCATTTACGCAATGAGTTATGATTTAATCATAAAAATTACAAATGTTGGCTCACAATGAATTGTGAGCTAGTAATGAACCAATCATCAGCAGTTTGACTCAGTTAGTGGTATATATTCCTTGATATTTAGATGAGACATTTTAAATTAGCTTTCGAGTTCCCATAGTGGTCTGGCTGCTCCTGTGGCTTAGTGGTTCGAGTGTCCGCTTCGGATGTGGGAGGTCGCGGGTTCGAACCCGGGCAGACTCATACCAAAGACTTATAAAAAAAATTGGTACTAACAGCTACCTTGCTAGGCGTTCAGCATTAACAGGCAATATGAGTGAAATTTTTTTAAAACTACCGGTACATTAAAAATCCAAATACACACACGTATACTCCATAGTCTGTGGTCACAACTCCACATTCTTTGCAAAGTTTTTGGATCTGGGTTTCAGGTTAGATTTAGTAGATTTAGTCAGGCAACCAGACTAACTTTACAGTAGTACCTCAGATGCTTTAAACTGCATATATATTTTCATGAAAAGTGTTTGCATGATCAAACTTTCGATTAAGAATTTCTTTATAAATGGCGTCCAGCAATCAATACATGTTGAAGATGAAATGGAAAATAAGTTTTTTAAAATTGTTAATAATCAATATTGAAAAATAAAAAGGCACATTCAGCTTCTTGTGAATTAAAGCAGGAAGGGCAACAATTACGTTAATTGGTCACCTTGTGTCGATTTGAGTATGTTTCATGGGGGGGAGATTCAATTGCCATCTTCATGTGAAATCAAAGAAAAAATCCAAGAATTACGTTAAGTTGAGAGATTGCAGCAAGTCATTAAGCTGCATAGGGTTTGGAACTGAAGTTTGCGCAGCTGTACTATAGGTAAATAAGGTTTACATGTACTGTAATGACTGTAAGTCTTGAGACACAAAAAAATAATAATTTTTTTCCTTGTCCCAAGATTTAAAAATTATATCATTTTCAGTGTCCCAACACTTATAGATGTCACAAAAAAAATCAAGACAAAATCAGTAAGTCCGCCATACTGATTGTTGATTTACTATGGCAGTAAACTGTTATAAACTACTATTATTGTTTTTATGTTATTATTTTGCATGTGCATATTTTCTGATTTTTCCAACATGAAATAAAATAAAGGTCAATAAAAACGTCAATAAATTTACGGATGTATAGTTTACCAAACGACTGGTACTATATAGCGTGTACAGAACAGTACTTACACGGTGCAAGTTGTATATCCTTGTTTATTCCCAAGAATACTAGATGCAGTTTTGCTTTATTCATCGTTTGTACCAAATCACATTCTCCCGAATCACATTTAAAAAAGACATCAATTGCTATTTAATTTGACCCACATACTGTTTTTCAGGGACATAAGCGATCCAACTAAGTGATGTAACTCATATGAAATGACAAAGATCTTTAATTATACAAGTCACATAACCGGCATACAGTAATTCACATAACTGATCATCATTGATACATTTTAGTTTTGTTGTTCTGGCTTCCTGTAACAAGAAAATTGTAACGTTCAACAGAGTATTTATTCCACCTTTGAATTTGGACAGCTGGTTGTTTTGGCGTTTCCTTGTGTTTATAACTGGCAGATTTATCTTTAGTTTTCTCACAAAAGACCAGGTAATTGTTTGAACCATCAAACTGGTTTGTGAAAGGGTGGGAGTTTTGCCTGACAGCAATACTGATAAACTGTTTGTTCTGCAACATTAATCCACATGAATTAACTGTTGTAAAATCTGAAGTTGGTTGAGCAGGATGAGATGCCCTGCATAATAGCGGTAGTAAATTATCTTGCCCCATAAATTATATTGGACTGACTCATCATAGTCAATCAATTAAAGTATGAACACTTGCTCGGTTGAGTAGTACGATTACCGCAGCCAAGTAAACAGGTACTTATTTATGGTTGCTTACAGCAAAGCAAACTACATTTGAGTGTTTAAGATATTAGTTATTTTCAAAGCATTATTTCTGAAACTTCTTATCGTATTTTGGAGGTATTGTTAAAGTTTAGCACAATTATGCTAATAATTCGAATCCAAATGATGTACTTCATTAAGTGCAAGTCAAAATCTTCAATGTATATGCGGTGTGTGTGTGTAATTTGGATTTTAAACATAGCTTTAACAATTTTTCAGTCGTATCGCTACGATGTCTGCAGTGTGACAGTTTATAGTGATGTCTAGCACTGGGGCATCGTGCCGCAGACATGTAGCATGATGACCCACCCAGTCACATTATCCTGACACCAGGCCGACAAGCCCTAACACTAACCTCTTAATTCTGAACACCAAACGAGGCAGCTGTTAGTACCATTTTCATAAGTCTTTGGTATGACTCGGCTGGGGATCGAACCCACGACCTCCTGCATTCGAGGCGAACGCTCTAACCACTAGGCCTCAGGAGCAGTCAATGTACATGTGGTGACGCCGTGATGTAAATATGCTAACTAAATACGAGCATTGAGCCAAATGCTATTGTTGTTAGTTCTTGTCATACTGGGAGTACAGTTCTAATGTGTTAGGTATTTACATTTTCAAGGCAAATAAAAACATAATTACTGTTACATTGATATGTTATTCTAATGTAATAATGCTTAAACAAACAATAATACACTGAAGATAAATAGGATAGGTTACTGTTGTAAATGCTTACAGCAACTCGCTAATGCTCAACTCCTGTCATCAATCAAATTATACACATCTGAATTGGGTAGAAATAATTAGGAAACGATAAAATTTAATACATTTATTGACTTTTCAAACAAATTCTGAATGTGTCCCAAGACTTATAGAACATGAAAAAATTGCTATAATTTTATGTCTCAACATTTATAGGTCAAAAGATGACAATTATGCAAGACATCGGAGCAGGGTGGGAGGAGGTTATTCGACAACAGCAGGAGGTAAGTTTTGCATCATTAAAATTAGTTTTAGCCATTCCCCGCATACTAATAGTAGCAATTACTTATCCTGCCACTATTGCATAGCTGAATTTATCAGTCAGGTGAGTAGGCTGATGCTTTCATCAAACTGATCAAAAACAGAAATTGAGTTGTACTCAGCATGGAAGGATAGGTCCAACTATAGAAGGTTGATGTCTCCCTGAGCCATACATTGTACAATAACAATGGGCCACAGAGAGAAACAAAATCAAAACATGTGTTGCAATGCCCTACCTCCATAATGGGAGGGAGAAACCTACTGTTGCAGTGATGAACCTCGGCGTAATGGGAGTGCACAACCCATGGTTGCAGTGCTCCACCTCCTGAATGGGAGGGTGCAACCCGCTGTCAAAGTATCCTTCCTCCCGTAAGAGATAGATGCAACCTGCTGTTGCCATGCTCAGCCTCCCTAATGGGAGGGTACAACATGCTGGAAACCAGAGACAGCCAGTGTTAATAGATAGGTCATGAATCTGATTTCTTTGCCTTGCAGAGGCTAGAAAGAGTAGGAGTTTGAGCGCGAGGTTTTGAAAGGAAGCTTCACTCAGTGGTTCACACAGGGCTTGGTTCATGACCATAAAACACAAGATTCTATCTGGATGTAAGAGTGGAAGAAAGATCTTTGGAATTCAAAATACTTAATTAAATCTGCATGGTAATGGCAGCTTGATAGGCCTTGAGAGTGGATACTAAACATCTTTTGGTCTTAAAAAGGAACTAAAGGAAATCAGCAGTTACGGAAAGACAGCCAGGACCAAGATGTTTCTACTGCACCAGTCACAGAAGATTATCGACCTGGCATCATAGACCTTGGATGTAGAAGCTTGCCTGGCCTGAATGATGCTACTGCAACTTGACCTGAAAAGTTTTTCTTTTGGAGAGATCACTTGAGATGAGCTAGGCAAGATAGTGGAGAATGTGTGCACTGTTGAGGAGGAAAGATCACTGGTGTTGAAACTGGAGATCCCTCCTATGAGGTAGAGAACTGGTTCAATCGAGCAACAGGTCTGGGAGATCATTGAACCATGATCACTGGGGCCACAGTGGGACAATGAGGATGATCTAAGCCGTGAAGTTCTGGCTTTTTACAGAACATGTGGTAGCAGTTGGAAAAGTGAGAATGCATAAGAGAATAGGCAATCCCACTGGAAGCTGAATGCATCTACTGCCCATGCTCTCTGATCTGGGAAAGGAGACACATAAAAGGGAAGTTTGTTGTTGAGCCTGGTTGCAAACAGGTCCACAAAGTGGTCTTTCCCAGAGGGAAAACAGATACTCTATTACTGAGTGGTGAAGAGACCTTTCTGTGAGGACGTCTTGATGTGTTCTGGACAGGCTTGTCTGCGAATATGCTCATCTCACCTAGAATATGGTGAACTCAGATTGCAAAATTTTCTGAGGCTGCTCCGATGAAGAGGTTCCAGACCTCAATGTAAAAGAGGAGGCTTGTGTACCTCCATTATATCATAGACATGCTATGATGGATGTGTTGTCTGAGGAGGCGATAACAAATTGCCCCTTACACTGGTGATGCTTCCTTGCAATACTAGAAATACTTTTTTTTCTAGGGTGTTAAAGTGGAGGGACACTTCAGCTTGAGTCCAAGAACGATGGAGAATTATGCCCTCTGGCTCTCATTGAGCATCCCAACCACAATTTGACACATCAGTGAACAGATAGGAGTGGGAATTGGTTGTATGCATGAGAATCCCCAACAGGAATCTGTATTGGTTCATCCACAAAAGCAAATGGTGGTGAAAACGTGATCATAGAGGGATAGGGGTTGATAGAGAATCTCTGTTTCCACCTTGCAAGAAGGAGGAACTGTGGAGGACACATGTGAAGACATTCTAAGGAACCAGTCAGCAGTGGCATTCAAAGTTTCCAAATATAGAAAGATAAAAGCAAAGAGAGCTAGGATTTGATTTACCTGATCCAGAGGAAAACAAAGTCCTAAGATGGAACAAGTTCTGACTTCTCAAGGTTGGGTAAGAGACCCAAATGAGTTACGGTGGACCAGAGCAGAACAGATCCTGATGAAGGGACTAAACTTGGACATTGTGAATCAGCCAGTTGTTGAAATACTGGAGAATTGATGTCCCCAGTATTCAGAGGTAGGCTGCTACTGCTCCCATGATTCGAGTGAAGACTCTGGATGTGAAAGAATTGAAAAACTGTTTGGTCTGGGCAAAAATGGAGATATTTGTGGTGTGGAGGAAAAATATTGGGATGTGCAAGTGAGCATCCTGAAGGTTAATGGAGACAGCTCAATCAAACAGACGAAGAGTGTTCTGGATTGAGGAGGTTGTCTCCATCTTGAAGGATTCCTGCAAAAGAAACTGGCTGAGTGGGGAGAGATTGATTGTGATTCAAAATTTGCAGCATTTTTTGGTGACCAGGAAGGTTGAGGAGTAGGAGGGAGACTGATCATTCAAGACTCTTGACTGCCTCTTTTCGCAAAAGGGTGTGCACCTCTTCCTTCAGTTTCACCAGATTGGATTGGGGGAAGAAAATGAGGGTCCTTGTTAGTTGGGGTTGTTTCTGAAACTGGAGTCAATAACCCTTGTTATGATGGAGAGGACCTACACATTGTTTGTGATGCTTGAAAAAAACTCTGAGAAGAGGCCTACGCAAGCACCTACTGGGATGTGGGGGAAGGGGACGTATGGCAGGAGAGGGGTTAATTTGCTAAGGCTATCCCATCTCCTGCTCCTTCCTGCGGTAGGAAAGGAAGGAGGGTTAGAGAACTTCCTATTGGATCTGCAGCAACCTGGATACTGTGGACCTGATGAGTTAAGGAGGTGGTCTAGCAGTAGTTTGGGGACTGGACTGCGGTTGCACCTGCTTGAAACATTTTGCACATGGACTCCTGAGGGCAGTTTTCCTGAGCTCATTTCCTGGTTGATTGTGATGGACTAGGAGTAGAGATGAAAGATCAAGGTTAGTAATCCAGCAGGTCTTGAGAAGCCACAGTAGGAATGAGGGCCCCAAAGCGAGTCTCAGATTTTCTAGAGAAGCAGTCCTGAGGCCTTTACTCTGGTTAAGCAAGATCTTTGATGAGTCCAATGCAGCATCACGGCAGATGTGGAGAAGGCCCACTGATAATGGCATGACAACAAAGAGTACATGCGGAGATGTCTGCCCACAGCCTCCAGCTGTGTTGTAATGTTGCTGGATTCAGAGAGGAATCTCTCATACTAAAGGAAGTAGTTGAGAATAGATCAGCATGCAAAGCTATGGTTACAAGTAACCACGTTTTCTGCTCCATGGCATCAAGTGTTTTGATGGGAAGGCATGCCCAGGATCCCATAGAAATTCCCACGTTGGCTGCATAAGCTTGAGAAGGAGAGGTTGATAGGCCACGTCGGGGACTGTACCTTGTAGCTGGAAGTAGAAATTAGGGTCTAATCTTTGAAGGAGGAACAGACCATTCTCTATGTTCTCAAGCTCTATTTTGGCCTTGTGACTACTTCCATGATATTTCCTCAATTGTGGGTGAATGTGGGAGAAGTAAGAGGTCTGGTTGAGTTGGTACCCCAGAGATCTTTTCCAAATTGTATCTCTTTGGACTGTGCGCACAATGGTTTGGGACACAAGTCTGGGGGTAACAGATCATAAACCTCATTTACTGCTTTATCAAAGGACGAGACCTCTTTTTCCTCATCCATCTGAATGAAGGGATGGGCCTGAGAGAAGGTGTCATTGCTGCAGGTTTAGTCTAGAACTCATTGGAGTCAATGAGGATTGAGAGTGCATTGTCATCATCATAGTCAAGGATATGCTCTGAGTTGGAGAGTGGCTTGGTATAACTGTTTCCTTGATGGAGGGTGTATAGGAGCACTCTGCACCACGGTTCCTGGTTAATCACAAGTTACAGAGGGGAGACAAGAACATCAGTCTACCCTACTATAACACCTTTAGCCTTCCAAGAGGAAGCCACATGGCGAGGAGGTGGTGGTGGGACATGAGCTACAGCATCACATAGACTGTGAGGGCAAGATCCACTAGCCCATGGGTTTATAATGGACCAAAGGCCTGAGGTGAAAGGCCCCACATCTCAAAATGGTTCATAGGTATAATTGGTAATGGGGGAAACACTGACCCTAACCTGAGTTTTGCATATGGATTGCAAATCCTGCACAGGGTGAGATGATAGAGGTGGAAGGAAGTGGGAAGCTTGGTCCTTGCCCTGTCCCTGTACGATGAGGCCAATGAGTGATAGATGGAGAAGACCTCGTCTTCAACTGAAAAATCACTGTTTGCATCATAAGTGCGGCATTTTGCCTCCCTAACAGAAGAGGGCAACACATTGAGGATTGCAAAGGTCCTTTTTGTGGCCACACTGCCACACAAACTGTTTTGACATTATCCTGTAAGAAAGAATCTAAAATCACTTGTTGCCGTGAAACTCACTGGTTGAATGCAGTGTCATACCATGTACACTCTTGTGTATGCACTAAGAAGAATGTATAATGTTGCCACAAAACGTGCCTGGTTGTATGCAGTGTCATACCACATGCACCACTGTGTATGCACTAAGAACATTGTATGATTTTTCTGCCAAACTTACTTGTTCGTATGCAGTGTCATATTTTGTACACGTGTGTATATGCTAAGAACACTGTATGCATGAAGTAAACAATAGAGTTGACCTCATGAAAATTACCTGTATTTTTTTCTGATGGAAAAATTAGATAATTCATCAGTGAACTTTGTTTATTAAAGCAACATTCAAGGACATATGCAATGTCAACAAGTAGCTTGGGCAAACACACACACAAAAAAAAAAAAAAAAATATGGGAAATTGAAGAGTAAACGATATCCTGAATGTTGGGCAGGGCCTATCGTGATTTTCCTTTGAACAATAAGGACATGCTTGTGCCCGTGTTTTTTTATACATGTAATATATGTAAGGAATGTGCGTCCACCTAAAAGGTGGAACATGAGGTAGCCTTGGAATCCATGGACTGAAATAAGTTCTAAAGGGGAAAAGGCTACAATACGGTTTCTTATAAAACAGAGCAGACAGTTGTAACACCAAGACTAAATAAAAACTGCAGAAGAAGACCACTTTTTTGCAGTAAGTTGCTACAGGCAAAATTTTAATGATGATAATTTTGGATGATGTCTACACAGTATACATACAGAGTGGTGTGCAAAAGGTCATTCTGACTTTTCCACTTTGTGGGAGGATGTATTCACATCAAATGGATAGTTTTCAGTATGAAAATAGGTTAGCTATGCATTAACAAGATAAGTAATTACTGCTATTAAAAATACAATTTCCTCATGCAGGAAAAATCTTGAACAAGACTGTATGTGAAAGCAGAGATGACTAACAATCAGATCTGTTGCACTGTACTTCCAGCAGATGCAAAACAACTGAGGCAACCACATGAACTTGTTTCTGTAAGTGATAAAGGAAGAAAATTTACAAGACCCACTCTCCTTTTACAAATTAACACAAGGTGACTAACTCGTCGGTTCAGCATCTACCCCCTCACCAATTCTTTGCTAAATTTTTATCCCATCTGCATGTTCAGTCCCTGATAACATGTTTCAGTGTAAAGAAGACATTCCAAACTTCTTTTCCATGTATGATTTTAAGTCCTTTTACTGCTCATTTAATAGTCGGTTTTATGTGAAGATTTTCTGTTGCTTTGAATCAACTTGGATTAAATCTCGATATGTAATACTTCTGGCATGTCAGTCAATCAGCTACATTCAGATTTGAGTGGTGGTTTTTCTTTACCCAGGGCTGGAACAAACAATAACCACCAATCAGAAAATTGAATGTTACATATTTCACTGCAGGGACACCAGAAGCATAGGCTTCCAAATTCAAGTAGCATATGGAGCATGAGAGAAGCTTTTTTACATCACAAAATTGGTTACCATAAAACTTTCATTTATTATTATTATTATTATTATTATTATTATTTAGGTACAAAAGCCTTCAGCTTGTTCCGTGACCAATGTCTTCAGAGTAATAGAATGTTCAACAAAGATTGCTTCAGTTCTACACCAAGGCTCATAATATAGATGACGGTTCCCTTCCTGCTGATGTTGTGCAAAGAAGTCTTCAACATTGGACTCCTCTTCCAAGTCCAAAACATGCACAGAGACCTGACGATTTATTCGAGAAAGCCCAATTGGCAGCTTAGGCAATATTTCCAAGGGAGATCACTCTCCATTAGTAAATTGGGCTTCCACTTTTGAGGAGCCATACATTTTGTCTCCACAACAGACCTCAAAGATTTATTTCATGGGATATCCACTGAGTGTGGGAGACACCTTTAATGAGAAAATTTTGGAAAATTGTGATGTGTCTCAGAGTTTTCCACATCCAGTTGGGCAACCATTTCAGAATCATTGGAAGTCTCCAGTACATAGGGTGAGGGATGTGTTGCTGTCTGATGGACATCAAGAAGTAAACTATGGGGGAGCTCTGAAGAATTGCTGGAGATCTCCATCTATGAGAAGTAATGCTAGTTCAACAGAGTTTGAAATTATTGCTGAATTTTCTACCAATTCTCCATGTGTTTCATGTGATTCCTTAGACTTGTATGGGCTCATTGTTTGAAATCCCTAAAATTGTATACTTACCTATTGTAAAGTTGCATGTAATTTTCTATACATTTGACAAACAGAGTTACTTCAGAACATATTAGTTTGGCACATCTTGATGTGAAAAAGTAGTTATAAAGCATTTGTTTTTGTGTGCATGATTTGGACTGTAAATACCATCAGTAATCTACATATTCAGACCCTCTGATTTTCCAGAACACTGCGCTGAGTTCAACTTTTTGAATATATTTAAAAATTTATGGACACTTAGTATTTATTTTTAGTGGATGGGGAAAAGATTCCAGTTGGAATGTCACCGTTTTACCCATACTCAGAAACACAGGTGATTGAACGGATGATCATCAGACCATGAAATCACTTTGATTACCCTCATTATAGTCTCTGTTTCTCTAGTGTTCACATCATTTTAGCTTTACTTCTCTTAGACAAGAAGAGCTATTGGGATAGCCTGTTTGTCCTTTGTCCATCTTCTGGTTTCTATCCATCCACTTGCATAAGTTTGTTATCACTACTTTTAAACTACTTGGAGGACTGCAATTAAGTTTTACACACATATTCATTGGAAGGTCTGCCTGTTCCCAAATGAAAATGGTGCTGCTCAGACATTCACTGTGACTTCCACAGCAGTCATCTTGAAAATATTGCTATTGCTACCACTGAATATTTGGTCATATCAACATGGCATTTTCACCAAAAGAGTTTTTACAACGCCTTGTTGATCCTAAATGAAAATTATGTCAATCTGACATCCAGAATAGCTTGATACTGCTACCCTAATGATACCGGCATCGTTAGCTAAATGAAATTTCAGGTTAGCATCATTAAATCTAGCTAAAAGTAACTAATTCATTTAGTGCGCAAAGTATTTCAACACTGTTGAATTCACATCTCATTACATACATGCTAAAACAGGGTGGTCTGTTTACATCAAAGGTTTTGATGTTCCCATAACCCATGGTAGAGTTGATTTGTTTATTAAGGAGTGATCAGCTTTCCTATTAGGTCATAAAGTACTTGCCTCACTTTGATTTCTTTGCAGTATGAAATATGGACTCTTGCAGAATTCTGGATGAACATTGCAGTTTACACTTACACAGACCAGTCTTTTTCGGCATGTATGTCAATATGAATTGTGTTCAAATCATTCATGCATGAAATGAATTTGGTAATTTTAATCACATTTTGAGATACTGACATGAAAATTCAATGAGAAACACATATGGATATCATTTCTAATGCTGCGTGGAACAAACTAAAGTATGTAGAGAATGGCAAAATAATTTTATTTCCAATACGTGCTGCATTAAGAATTTAACTATACTTTCTTTATATGTGGAGGTCTCCAAATTTTCAGGACTGAGACTCATCAGTAACTTTTATCATTGCCATTGATTTGATGGGTGCATGCACCAAAAACTGATGCCATGCCTTTAGAAAATGATATCCACACATTGCACCCAGCGCCTGCATGTTGTAAGAGGAAGCTAACAGGCAGCCATTTAGCCTGGCATACATCCTGTGATGATATTATAGCTGAGATCTTGGACTTTTTAAAACGGGTTGGGGGATGTGTATATAAAAAAGAATAATTGGACTTTGTAATTTAAGGATATTCCCCTTTGTTGGCTTTATCTGTTTTGTGTGCCTATGTTGGAATATCTAAACTTGCTCACCACTGTATAACTAGGATTTTACACCCTTTGCATAACATACATTCATACTGGAAAAGATAAATCAGATGGAAACATGCATCTAGCACAACCTGACAATTGTGCACACTTTTCTCAATGGCAATATCTATCTATATATATGGACCCGACCCCCCCCCCTCCCCAATCACCAAACAGTGGAACTGCAGTTAGTATTCTTTATTTACAAAAGAAAGTACCAAAACATTATCGTGCAGTTTTTCTTTATTTGTAAGGGGGATGTAATGGAGCTAGTTTAGTTAGTCCATTTATGACCCGTATTAAGCCTGCTGGTTGAATCAGTACACAATTGAGATATTCATTTTCTGGATAAGAAATCTGGGAAAAATTATTATTTTAATTTGTGAACAGATTTTATCCAGACAGTAAGAAAAGTAATTTTTTCATTTTTTGAAAAACGTGTATAAATGATATACTGAAGATTCATTCTGCTTTGTAGACATCAGATTTTTATATGCCTGCCTTTTGATGGAGTGTATTGTGCTATGATCTTGTCTGCCCTTATGTCTGTCTCTCTTTCCATCTGTCAGTTAAGTTTTCCTTATCAGTGTGGTAACTTTAAGTTCTGCAGTATCTTCAGTCACCAAACTTAGTTGACTAGTTTTCACCTGGGTTAAATAAGAACTATTGCTTTTGAGGTCATAGATTAAGGTCACTGTCACAAATGGTTTCCAGACAATAACAGGAGTTTCACCTTGCATGTTATGTGGAACAAACTTTGTGGAGAACTTGCATTGTTGAAAGGAAGAAGTATTTTGATTTTTGGGTTCAAAAGTCATGGTTACGATGACTGGAAGGATAAATGTTTTTTGCACAATAACATTAGTTACACATATACATCTACCAAATTTTGTGGATAGTTTGCATTTGGAGTAAGAAAGAAACCTCTGAAGTTGGGATGAAAGGTCAAGTTTGCTGTGACTGAAAGAAGAAATATTGTTTATGCACTCCGTCATTAGTACTGCATCACAGACCTGGACCAGACTATCTGGATGGTTTGCACTTGAAGTTAGGAAGTCTATTGATTTTTGCTCAGTTGATCAAGGTCATGGTCACTGTTCTAGAGCAAGTTCCTTTACCAAACTTTGTAGATCGTTTGTACTTAGGGTAATAGAGAAACCTAAAGCTTCTGAAGTCAGAGGTCACATTCATGGTGAGTGTAGTAAGAAAATAATGGTTCTTGCAGTTAATTTAGTTCCAAACCACACATCTTGATCAAAGATCCGGATCATTAAGACCCATTGGTTAATAATCTGAAGAGACAACAATGCCCTGCTGGTGCATGACTACACAGAGGATGATTCAGCATCTTTGTCAGCTTCCCAATTAATACACAGCAAAACATTTTGGAAGGATTATTACCCATCAGAACGGAATAAAGAAAGTAGCCTGGATATCTTGTTCAGTAGATACTTTGATCAGCTGAGGAACATTAAAAACAATTATGTGAAGGCAAGACTCATCTTTTTTTAAGTACTATTTCTTTGTGTGATGAGGATAAATAAAAATTATTATGCACTATATTTTCTACAACTGCTGTTGCATACATTGAGATTGAAACCTTGGTTTGATTATAAAATTAGTTTTTCATACCATATGAAGAAGTTGAGAAAGAAATAAATGCATTTTTTTTATGTGTATATATACATGAGATTCCTGTCTAATTATTTTATGTTCAATTCCAATTCTTTAGAGTAATTAGCATGCTTGCATCTGTAGATGTTTTAGTTTAATTAGTTGAGTATTCTTATTAGATGTGATTGACGAGTGTTTCATGCATTTTGTTTCTTATATTGTAAGGGGGAGGGCATTGTCTTTTGTGCTATTATTTTAGAAATGCTAGTTTTAAATTGAATTATTTTAAAGAAAGCAAGCAATCTTGTTAGAAATTTTTAAATCCGATTACATTTTATTGAAGATTAAGCGGCTAAAGAATGGTAGCTGTTATATTTTTCCTATGTTTATCCTTTCATTCCACTCACATGTAAATGAATTTCTTATTAAATATAGCATGCTTACATGTACATTTTATGTGCTCAATGACCTTGCTACTTTTTGTTATTTTTATTTGCATTTATAGAGATGAATATTTAGTGTTTTTGTTGAATGACATTAATTGATTATTATGTGAAATCAGTGCTAATCAAACTCATTATTTGATATGTTCCTTCACAACATAAAAGGATGCATCTGATATTACTTTAAACCAAGAAATAATGCCTTGTTATTCATTTTGAACAAGCAAGTAAAGTTGAATAATGAACAAGGTCAGAGTTTTGAAGCTTGAATGGTCATTACATTGAGATTGTGTGAATAAGTGTAAGAAGTACAGATCTAATGATTTACCTACGATATTTTAAAGAATAAAAAGTTGCAGCTTGGCTGATGTTATTCATTAGTTCACAGGAATTGGTCAAGACTGCAAGATTCCAGCTATATTACATATTCAAAATGAATCAAATTAATATGCCATTTTATTTATAAGCTTATATAAAACTTGTCAGAAATTTATTGATGTGAGGTTTTTTGACGAGTGGATGTGAATATTGCAAAGTGTTGGCATACAGCTGTAGCAAGAGAGAATGCTGTTTGACAAAAGTTATGTAGAGATTTTATGTAGGGGAGATAAATACAGACAGGATCTACAGTAAAAGATAGCTAGATTAGATACAAAAGTGGAAAAGGGAAAGTAGATAACGTATTGAAAGAGGGGCTGTGCAATACTATTATATACAAAATTGACAACTGAAAGTACTACATACACATAGTTCACAACATAAATGGTTGAGAAGGAAAGGATACAGTGAATACAAAATCTTCATCCATTGTATCAATCATGGCAAAGTTAAAATTACATGTTCACATAAAAGCAACAAAGCCCCAAGTTTTGTTTGATGCTGGTCACATTTGAAACTTAGAATTGAAAACAAATTGTATTTAGGACCATACATTTTTAAAATGTATCTACATAGCATAACACAACTCTTTTGAAAATGCATGTATGGAAAGGGAACATGGTAAAATTTAGCATTGAATCAATCATAAAATTTTTAAAGGAAATTTTGCAGCTGCAAGCAGTATAACAGAAATATGGGAACCTGTTCGTTACTGTATTACTGACAGCCACATAAAGGCTAATATTGTCTTATCAAACAAACTTTTGTACACATTGAAATAGACATATATAATTTTGCTTGAGGCATGTTAACAATAAATACATATGTTGTGTACCAGAGTTTAGAAAGGTGTGCTTAAGGAAAATATCCATATAAGTATGGGAATAAGGACATTTCAAACAAACAGAAGGGACTGATGCTATTACTGGGCAAACAGAATTTTCAGAAATTGTTTCTTCATTTTAACTCATTAAGCCCTGGAGATTTTTGCCTGAAATACGAGTAGGAAACACATTTTGGGGGCTGATTCTGAATACCTCCAGTAAATCTGCATCCAAGTGATTTGACCTGATGCCTAGTTGTGTTAGAATGTTAGAAACATCGTTTTTCATTCGCTATTTTGCTCGCACATGTGCAGAAGGGTAATCTTTCTTTCCCTTTTTTTTCCTTTTTTATTTGCTTACTGGATTCGTCATTTTCATGTCATGGCCACTTTTTACTTCAAATCCCCAACTTATTCTACTTTTTGCAAAGGTTCACCTGTCTGTGCACAGTTGAGAGACTGGTCTGCTTAGAACTGAGGACAAAATGATTCCGATGTCTCAAAAAATACGTTTTCCCTCTGTATTTTGTAATGCAAGTAGAAAGTCCAGATTATTTGGTATTATTGATGAGCTACATCTCTCTACTTTTCCGTATTACCACCCGTTTTTGGTGTATCTTAAATGACCTTGACACTACAGAGCTCGGAAGTAGGGTACTACCGCCTGATGCACGAACATGGAGCCAGGGGATAATGAGGTAATAGATGTTTCGGACATTTCTTACAGATTGTCAGGGAATAGCTAATTTTGTAATTTATGTGCACTGTTGATGCACAAATTATTAAATACACAAGGAATATTCAAATTTGGTGATGTCATCAAACTTCACATATTAACAGTTGAATATTGAAACCATCTCGGATATTCTCAGGAAACTCAAGCATATCAAATTTGGTTACAAGAACATTTTCTTACATAGCCCTTAACATAACCTACCAACATCCCAGACAATGTTTGGCATTTTGATATGTTTAATGTGTGTTTTGAAGGGGGCTTGGGGGCAGTGCATGCAGCCAAAAGAAATGGAGAATCAAGTTGCCTACTCATATAAGCCTGTAGAAAATGACTGGAAATTCAAATTTGAATAAAAGAACATGTTTTCTTTGAAGCATTAAAATACACAAATAGAAAATGGTTGGTTACATATAAACTTGGCACCGTGAAATATAACCAAATGCATGCATGTGCATATGTGCAGTTAATCATAACAACATTAAATTTAATGAAACCGTTTTGAAAATCTGTTGGACAGTGGAATAGTCCTAACTAAAGTTTTTGCTGCTTTCATTAGTTCATTGGGGGATTTGAAGGTGATAAAACTGTCATTTGAGTTCCTCTTTGCAACCATCGGAGACTAAATCAGGCATG